>JARYGA010043633.1:0-30959 GCA_030545235.1 Helianthus tuberosus
TGGCACAAACAGTGGTTGGTTCTTGGTGAATTTGACAGATGATGTTGATGGACTCAAGGATGTTTTAGCAATGTACTCATTCTTTTTCACATCAAAGTTTTTGAGATACACACATGATTGAGTTTTGTGGTTTGTTTTACCACAAACAATGCAGCTTTCAGATGGAACAATGACACTTGTTTTGTTCAAATCATAAGTTTTTAAGTGGAAACAGTCTTTTGTTAGATGATTCCTTTTCTCACAGAATTCACAAAACAGGTTATTGATCTTTTCTTTCTTCTTTCTCTTTTCGAACTCCTTTGCAGCAGAGGTTTTATCCTCTGTTGGGATGTCCTTGAGAGGAATGACTTTAGCTTTTGGAGCTTTAACACCATCAGTTGATGTAAAGTCCATGGGCTTGAAATTTTCAAGAATATCACACTCATCAGACCATTTTGGTTTAAACTGATAATTTTCAAGCTCCTCAAAAGTAGAGGATCCCATTGGCCTGTCAAGTGTGATTTTGTTACCAAGTTTATCAGTGATTTTCACTTCTTGGCCATTCTTGTTTGTGGGGATGAACTCAGTTGTTACATCAGTGGTTTGAATAGATTTTTCAAAAGCAGTGTTTTCATCATCATGTTTTCTATAACCAACACCAAATTTTACATTGCTTTTAATATGTTTTTCAAGCATAACCTCATACCCTTTGCATGATTCCACCCATTTTTCACAGGTGATCTGGGTGGACTCCAACTCCTTTTTGCAAACTTGGTATTTTTCTACCATAGTTTGGAGTTGAGTTTTGGTTATGCTTTGCTCTTCTTTAAGACTGCTGATCTCTTTCTCCTTTTCAGTCAATTTGTTTTTAAGTTCTTTTAAAGAACTTTCAAATTTGACTTCATCAGTTAAGATTTTATTCCGAAGGTTTTCATTTACCTCTTTGATGTTAGCAAAAGTAATAATGCAATTGTCAGAACACAGTTTTTCAAGAACTTGAGGAGATACCTTGGCAGCAACCATCATTGCACAATCACATTGATGATTTTCTTCATCATCAGCTCTTACTTCCTTCTCACCTGCTCTCTTTTCTTCCTCTTCTTCTTTGTCCTCTTTGGACCATGGGTCTGTCAGTGGTTCAATCAGGGTTTCTGAATTTTCTCCCAGCAGTAATTCACCAGCAACTGCATTAACAACTGCTTCAGTCACCTCATCCACTGTTTCATCACTTAGCTGTTCACCTTCAGTTTCAATCCCCTCTAGTATTGACTCTAATGCCATCAAACAAAATTCATCATTAGAAGGTTCAATAGAAGCATAGAGTGCAAAATTTTCATCACCAAGCTGCTCCAGTCAACAAAGCCTTGAGTGAAAAAGCTTTGCTGATCTGGTTGTACCACTGCTGGAGCAGCTGTTTGAGGTGCAACAGGTTGCACTTGTGCCTGGGGGACAGGGGTTTGAACATATTGAATCTGTGGAACAGTGGTTTGGACATAATGCACAGGCACATGGGCAGCAGCATAATGAGCAGTGTTAACATGAGCTGCAGGGGTATATTGGGTATAGTGCACAGTGCTTTGATTTTGAGGTCTAGGGTTTGAGCTAGGATGAGTGATTATAGGACCAGTAGTTTGACTCCTGCATTCCCTAGCGAAATGACCTAGCCTATTGCACTTGTAACACTTGATTTTTGATTTATCCAACCCAACCCATAGATTCCCATGTAACCCTGGGAACTTTCTCCCTGTTCTTTTGTAGAATTTGCTTGTTCTCACACTAAGCAAAGCCAACTGATGCAAAATGTCCATCTCCTCTAAGTCAGTGGGATCAAAATGTTGCAAATCATTGAGTTCAAAGCACAAATTATCTGACATCTGGTTTTCAGTGTTTGCAGTAAAAGCATAATTTGCAGAGTGAGGATCAGGGTTGGTAAAGTTACCACCAGCTGTTATATCAATGAAATGATCATAACCCTGTTCCTTACTACTGCTACCAGATTCTTCCTGACCAAGAAGAGTTGTACTACCGAATGAGTAATCATCAGTAGCTTTTCCAGACTCTTGCAACTTCTTTTTCTGGTTCAACTCCCTTTCATAGGTCAGGAGTCTACCATGAAGTTGGGTCAGGGTCAGATCTTTGAACTCAACAGAGTTTCTAGTCATAAATGCAATTGTGTCCCATTTATCAGGTAGCGATCTAAGAAACCTGCTATTTTGTGTTGATTTTGGAAATTCAACCTTAACAAGCCTTAGCTCACTGATGAGACAACTAAAACGTTCAAACTGTTGGGTCAATGTTTCACCCTTAATGTGACAGAAGGTTTCATACTGCTGATTCAGAATTTCCCTATTGTTTTCAATAACTTCTTCGGTTCCCTCAAACTGTTCCTTCAATGCATCCCATAGCTCTTTGGCACTGTTACAATGTAACAGTCCAGCATAGATCTCATTTGGTAATGCAGATGCTATGATGCTAAATGCTTTGGCACCGAGTTCGAACTTCTGAAAATCAGTTTCAGTATAGTTTTCATAAGGTTTTGGTACGAACTTCTTTGGATCCTCAGCACTTGGCACCATAGGAACATGGGGACCAAAAACAACAGACCTCCAACATCCAGTGTTCTGTTGAGCAAGGATGTGTCCCATCCTTCTCTCCCATATGTTGTATTCATTACGTTTAAGCATGGGTGGTTTAAAAAGCGAGCCAACATTATTCTTATCATCTTGTGATTGTGACGTCATCCTGGTTGTTTTACAGACACTGATTAATCAACTTTAATGGTGATTAAACCTTACTCTATTTTTCAACAAAAATGAACAAACTATCGATATCAACGATTTTGAGCTGAACTGTTTATGTCAAAATGATTGTTAAATCAAATTTGACTGTCCTAGCTCTGATACCAATTGTTGGATCTGAGTTTGGTTTTGATTGTATTTTACGTTTGAAATTAAGATCGAAATGAATGAGTTGTGCACCGGAATTAAGATGGAAACAAACTTTGCATACAATCAAACGAGAGTAATGCTTTGATCAAACATTTTTCATAATGAACCGAAAGATTGAATTTATTTCAATTACGATTACAATTGCAATGATTGAATACAAACTCCCCCTCAGCCAGAGCTCAGTGTTTGTTCGTGCAGAGAAGATGATGTTGCAAAGAGCTAATAGAACAGTACAGAGCACTGTTCTATTTATAGGCACTAGCAAACTACTGAGCATCTAAGCTGACGTCACCATGAAAGTGACATCTAACCTCCTAACAAACTCTAACCCCTGATCTATACAAACACTGCTATACTAACTACTGCTTATTACACTACATTACATAAAGACAGAATAAACAACTGCTGCATCCCTCCACTGCTGTGAACCCAGCAGTACTTGTCCGGATCAGCAGTGCTTGACTCAAGGCAGTAGATTGAACAGCAGAGCTTTAGTCTTTCATCATGTCTTCACTTGAGCAGCAGTTTAACGGTCAGTAGCTTGTACGATCAGTAGATAGGAGGTCAGCAGATGTTGAAACCACTTTCAAGGGGAGATACTTGTATATAACATCTGCTTATTCTGGATCCACTGCTCTGATCTAGTTTTGGCTTTAATTATCTGTTCCTCTGGTAGGGTTCAATCCCAACAGAGGGACTCCAAAAGGTCAAACATGGAGTGTTAAGAAACCGATAACTTCGGTAAATGACGAAAAAGTTGAAGTCAAAATTGATAAAGTCTTTGTAAAAGATGACAAAGATTTTCCGAAGTTAAACGATGCTTATTGTGTTGAAATGCCTAAGGTCAAACAGACCTGGGCTAAATTGTTCAAATAATTCAATTAAGTTGAATGTGCAGGTGCTCAAGAAAATTGAAGACTGTGAGAATGGAAATCGGAGCAGCCTGGCACGAGAAGAGGAGGCTGCTGGTCCCTGCGATGGTTAAACAGGGAGTTTGTTTGTTTTTTGTATATAAATAAACAATATTTCAAAATTCTAAAAATTGAAAATTTTAAAAATAAAAAATATGTTTGTTTTTGAATTTGTCAAAAATCCAAAAATTAAAAAAAAATTGTTGATTGAATACGCCAAAACCCTCACGGCTGAACAAACATGATTACTTTCACAGGATTGAAAAACGGTTTTCAAACTGTCGAAAATCAATGTGTTGTAAATCATGGGGGTACATTTGCAGAAAATATAATGTGCTGCAAATCAGTGCATGAGAAGTAGAAAATGGATGGCGAAACAAAGCTATCTACATCGGTTATCAAATTTTCTTTAAATGATTTTGCATTTTAGGGGGAGTAAGAAAATGTCAGAAAATCAAAAAACATTTGAAAATTTGAAAAAGGTAAAAACATGATAAAATTCAAAAATGAGTTTTTGTGTAAAAAGAGGAAATGATAGGACATCAGTAGACAATCACGGTACGCTAAAGAAATGGAAAGTTAAAATGTGATAAACGGTCTCACTGATGATATGCCAGTAGGTTTTTACACGCTTAGTAGAGTGATTTCGAGATATAAACCTAAATTTCAAACTTACTTATTTTGTGGGGAACATCTCTCGGATATATATGTAACCCCTGAAATCTTGTTTGAAAGACCCCTCTTTCTGAGATACTAGGTCTTTATGCTTAGTGATATCTGGGGTATTATCCCGGGACTTCTGATTTTGCGGAAGCAATGGCCTAGTCCCCGTATAATACTTTTCGCTTGCTTGAAATATAGCACCACCCTCAGCATAAAAAATGATGAAACATTGAAAAGTGCTAATCATGTTCTGTTGAAGAAAAGATTCTCTAAAGGGAACACACCTAAAGACGAAGCCATCATCTCTCTGATTTTGCGGAAGCAATAGCCTGAGCTCTCATGGCCCTCGCATTTAACCCTTTACAGATATCATCTAGGTATACTCACCTGTAAGACTGAATATTGGGATCTGGATACGGGAGTATATTCTGAGGTGGGACACGCGAATAAGTTAAGTTTTTTAAAACACTAATATCGTATCTCGAATCAATTGAACTTTGTGTGAAAATTTAAGTGGATCAGTATACTGATAATCTAAGTGAATCGTTTAGAACTTAAAGTGTTTAAAAGCTCAACGGTGCTAGTGATTTGTCGTAAACTGATATGATCCTCTGACGCAAACTCAAACAAAAATATTGTCTGTAAATATGTTTGTAAATATTTCTTTACTGCTTTATGTTTCAGAAAAATTCAAAAAGATTTTGATTTCTGCTTTATTTTCGACAACTGATGTCTTGGATGTTGAGTTTCAAAATCTGAGTATGCTGATCGTGTTTCTGAAAATAAACAAGTTCATTAGCTTGAAACTTGAAGTTTTTAAAATCAAAAATCAAAAACAGTTTGTGATATCTCCAAGGTCATTAATTTGGACTTGGATGATTAACTGTGAGGGAGTTGGATTCTTAGATTGTTAAATTCTGTTAAGAGAGCCAGGGTTTTCGATCCTGGATATTCAAAACACTATTACTTATAAATGTTTAAGTATTGCAGATATGATTCCAGATTACGATCCCGACAGCTGAGTCTAAGGGGGAGTCTGAAGACGAGCTCAATGCAAGGGGAAGCTTGTAACTGGAAAGCCAGGTATCGATCCCAAAAGCACGGAAGCTTAACGAAAGGGGGAGCCTGAAGATAGTGATTTTGATAGAGAGAAGAAGATAAAGATTGATGGATGCTTACAGTGTTAGACAATTTGGAAAAGAGCAAAAAGACTGATTAAGACTGAAGATGTGTCATGCTAAAGACTCGACACTGAAGACTTCGTCAACATCCAAGGGGGAGTCTGTTAGTGCATATGTCTATTGACTTCGTCTTGTATCGAGTCTTGTAATCAGAAAGGATAAACCAGTGCTCGTTAGGCTAGAAATCAGATTAGTGTGTGTGGGAGCTATTTCGCACGAAATGACCATAGCTCATTTCGCACGAAATGAAGAAATTCATTTCGTACGAAATGAACTGAAGTCATTTCGTACGAAATACCATGGCCTATATATACCCGAGTCTAGGTTGTCATTTGTAACGTTTTGGAAATCGGTAGCGAAGCTCTGCCGAATTGTCTCCAGGTGCTGTAACACTATTATATCAATACAAGAGACATTATAATTGAATCAAGCTGTAAACAAGTCCGTATCTCTGAATTATGCCTTTGATTCAGATCCAAACTCTTCTGATTGACTCATTCAGGTCGCACAACGATCCTACAACCCGGAAAGTGCCCTAAACATGAATGGTTTAAGCAAGTTACAAACTTGGCTAAATCAAAATGAAAGATGCGAATGATAATGAAACGAAATGTTTGACAATTGATATAAACATTTCAGATTCGAGATGTCTAGTGTTGGTAAAAGATGATTAGGTAGTATGAATCCTAATCATAAATTGATTATAAAATAGGTACTTGTAAAATAAGTATATTTGAATGTCTCGTATAACAATACGGGCAACACTGAATAGTAAGATTAATAATAAATTGGAAATGTTCGAATGATATGATGACCGTGTCTTAAGATGACGGGAGTTAATAATTTAAATGGCGGAAGGTTCGGAAGCATGACAAAGAACATGCTAGCAAAAAAAAACCTAAATCAAGTGATGACTAGAGACAACGGAGTATCAATCAGGCACACGTTATAAATTACAATAAGACAAGTGGAATGCAACAATTTATATAATGACGATAGTTACATGTGGGCATATATGATTAGTGAAATGAGTGAATTATATAAAAGAAATATTTATATATATATAAAAAATGGTGAGTATGTGAAACCGAGGTAAAAGTAATCTCGATAAATACTACAATGGGAAGGAGTGCGCGTACACTCGAACCCGAGAATGCAATGAAAGATAAGTGTCGTAATGGGAAGGAGTGCGCGTACACTCGAACCCGGGAAACTTAATAAAGTAAATAAATGATGTATTGGGAAGGAGTGTAATTACACCCGAACCTGGAAATTTGCAATAGAAATAGATGACAAGGACAAGGTTATAGACTTGGCCAAACCAGATAAAACATGTAGAAATGTCGTTTATATCAATAAACAATGTGGATAAATTCCATACAACGATATGGAATATTAAAATGAAATGAATTGATTTTGTTATTGTTACAATGGATTAAAGTCAAAAATGAGAAATTAAGACTCGGATAGAAAATATACTCGAGAAATAAGCTAAATGGATGATACGTATTATTCGCTACTGTGAATAATGAAGTACCAATAAATGCGGATTTAGAAACTTGGGTATGAATAACCACCCAAGTAAGACATTATTAATCAAATCCTTACGAGGAAGAACGATGATCACATTGATGGGTGTGATTGTATAAAAGATTAGTGAAATAAACGTATTAAAAGTTTTCCCTTTTTAAAAACCAAGTTCACTATAACCAATAAGCGTCGTTGTGGATCGTTGAGCACTGTACTGGTTATAGTATGGTTTTATCAAAACTTTTCCCTTTTTAAAAACGAAGTTCACTATAACCAATGGCTCTGATACCAATCTGTCACACCCCCAAAATCCACCATGCGGAGTACCACCGCTTGGAGGCGTGACATGACCAGGATCGAGCCACCAATCATATTGAACAACATAATTAAGTAAATAAAACCAAACACAATACGATTGGTGACCAAAAGGAAGTAAACCGATTTTAGGTTAACAGCGGAAGCATAAAACATAAGTTCAAAACATAAGTCCATAGTTTATATGTTTAAAGTCCAAAACGTAGGTTTAATAAGTTCATAAAGTTTATTCATTAAGTACGGGACATATCAGTTCGCATCCCACAACGACCACCTCCATATGCAAGCTCCATCGCATCTAATGACCTGCAAAGCATGTAATAACGAGTCAACAACAAAGTTGAGTGAGTTCACGGTTGGTTGTCCATTTTAGAGTTGTTTCCAAAAACATAGTTTAATCTCATTCGGCTATCCTGCCGTGGGGGTTACCCCATAGTTCGAAAACATTTATTTGTTAACCATCCCATGTCCACCTTCCCTGGCTATCTAGCCCGGCACTTTGGCCGTGGGGAGCTACCCCAGTATTTTAAACTACCAGACTCGTTTATCATATCGACTACTAACAAAAATCAATTGTGCCCTAGCGTCGGTGTTCTATCACCACCGACGTGCCATAGTCCATTAGTACACACCCGTCCAACTGGCACGGTGTGAGGTTTGTTAAACCTAATAGCGCTATTAACTAATGACCCGCTCGCCATAGCCTCGGCGATTAAGTCGATACAAAAAGGGAGGGACTTCGCTGATAGAGTTCTAGTCCAGTAAGTCTAACACGTCCCAACAGGACGAGGAATTTACATTCCTGAACACGTCTCAAGGACGAGGAATTCGCATTCCTGAACGCGTCTCAAAGGACGAGGAATCCCTATTCCTGTACCCATTCCCATTCCCACCGGGAATTTACCATGCTTTGTAGAAAAGTGTGAACTCACCTCGGTTTGCTCGGTTAGATTCTCACATATAGCTAACAGTCAAGGTCGGTCAATCACGTCCTAGTATGATTTACCAGTTAGTCATTTAGTGGCTTACAAATAGAGCACAAAGTTCCTACACGTATCTATCACATAACATGCATCACTTTAACTGTTTATGCCCATATATACTTCCCATCCATTCCCCACTCATAAGCAAACATACGATAGTGCATGTAACACATATAACATGTTAGATC
Organism: Helianthus tuberosus; assembly: GCA_030545235.1. Taxonomy (NCBI): domain Eukaryota; kingdom Viridiplantae; phylum Streptophyta; class Magnoliopsida; order Asterales; family Asteraceae; genus Helianthus; species Helianthus tuberosus. The sequence goes on from JARYGA010043633.1 coordinate 8,699, forward strand.
ATTCACCGATAGCATACTCGACATTTAGACACGCAAGTCACAACTTATGTCAATTCAGCATTAATATTCAAAACCGGCTGTTTTCGGACATTTAAATAAAATAGTTAAATTATTCCAAAAATTACCAAATTTTTACAGAATGTCTTAAACGTTCCAAATTTTATTGTGTAAAAATATCGGGGTCCGGTTCATTACCAATATTTTATAAAAATTCATTTTCCGGACTGAACTCAGATTTATATTTTTCTGACCACAGTCCACGAGATAATTTATTTAAAATTCATCGAGCGTCCGATTTACGAAATTCCAGTGGGGTAATTACAAATACATCGGTGGTCAACTATGGTATAAATTTCGTGATCAGACTCCACACAGATTACAAGTTATAACAGAAAACAAGACGCACTTTTTCGGCAGAAAAATTGCAGCTCTAGCTACTGTTACGAAAAGACGCTTTAAAAATAGTAAACGGAGTCCAAAAATTACGATTCCAGTGCCATTAGAACCGTATTTCATAATAACACGTTTTAGACTCAAAATATCAGTATATCGTAGAGTTTATCACCTGTTTACAGCCAACTGAAGTTGGCTGTAAAACCGGGACAGATTCTGCTTTCACTCTTTAACTTCCTAATTTGTGCTCGATTGATTCCGTTAATCATGTTTAGTGATCACAACAACATCAAACATCAATATTAATCAGCAACACATCAGATAATCAACCAAGAATCATAACAAAACAAGTTTCGTAAGTTTTACACTAATATTTACTCTTTAACCACCATGTTCATCATTTTTACTAGACTTTAAGTTTTGTTCTCTAGTGTTTATAATTTTTATCCGACAAATCTCTTATTAACCACATCAAACATGAACAAGAAGTTGATTAGAAGCACTTACAACTAGCTCAAGGCTAGGGAAGAAACTAGACGGAAAACGGGTGGTTAATAGCGTTGTGGTGAGGTCCTTGCTATTCCGTATGCACCGAGCTTCCTTATACGTGATCCCTCACACTTGAATGTATATAAAATAGCTTGATCAAATTTGAAAAGTGATGTTGGGGGTGGGTTGGCTCTCGGCCGAACACAAGGGAAGAAGGGAAAAAAGAAAGTTTGTTTGGTGGATGTTTATGAAATGAAGTGCTCTTATCTTTGGGGTTTATTTATAAACTATATTAGGACATTACCCAACAAGTATTATGTCTTCTTGATTCTAGACAAGGTTCAATAAAATAAACAAGAAATTAGAGGTGTGGGGGTCATCACATGGTGACCGATCGGTTTAGGGTGGGTGGGGTAATTAGTTTGATTCCAACTAGAGTTAAGTGATCTAGTTAAGTTAGTTAGGAGATTAAATTGGTGTAATAGTGTATTATGTATAATAACGGGTGTTAGGGTGTTCGAGGACCCTAACTGGCTCAGAAAAGAAAAACAATGTCATTGACAATATTTTTAGGTTCCGGGTAAAGTCCGGTTGTTCGGTTCGGTGTTGTTCCGTTAAAGTGCTTAATTAATTCGTAACGTGTCCTATGTATATATTTTTGTAACGTTTTTAATTTCTACCACTTAGGAAATCATAACGGACTATTTAATGACTTTTCTGTACATTACTAGTGTGTTAACAGGCGCATGTAAATATAACACAGATATCAGAAAGCAGTTACGTAATTCCACACAGTCGTCAAGCACATTAATTATTATTAATAAATTGTACGGAATACATGGAATTATGAGGGTTGTCACATTCTCCCCCTGTTAAGAGAATTTCGTCCCGAAATTTAGTGCGTGGTTACTGAGGAAGCTAGTTAAGTTGCGTTGTTTTCCTGATTTTCCTGGGGTGTCACATCATCCCCCCGTTGGTTTGGAATTTCGTCCCGAAATTCTGCAGTAGCTTCAGCCTCAGTAGTGGTTGCGTTTTTCTTAAACAGCTAGGGATACTTGAGTTTCATTTGGTCTTCTCGTTCCCAGGTATACTCTGGGCCACGACGAGCATTCCAACGAACTCGGACCAGAGGTATCCTGGTATGCTTGAGGATCTTAACATCTCGATCCGTAATCTCTACTGGTTTCTCGACGAATCGCAGCTGGTCGTCGATAGTGAGTTCTTTGAGAGGAACTACTAGGGTCTCATCTGACAGACACTTCTTCAGATTCGACACATGGAAAACATTGTGAACTCCGCTGAGTTCTTCAGGTAGATTCAACCTGTAGGCGACTTTGCAAATTTTCTCGGTGACTTCGAATGGTCCGACATAACGCGGATTGAGTTTGCCTCGTTTGCCAAAGCGGACTACACCTTTCCAAGGTGAGACTTTGAGTAGCACTCGATCCCCAACCTGGAGCTCGAGTGGTTTTCTTCCCTTATCAGCATAGCTTTTGTGACGGTCACGAGCTGCCGCCATTCGCTGTCGTATCTGAGCAATTCTCTCGGTGGTATCTATCACAAGTTCTGGGCCAGTGATTTGGCTGTCACCAACTTCTGCCCAACAGAGAGGTGATCGGCATTTGCGTCCGTACAATGCCTCGAACGGAGCGGCCTGAATGCTGGTGTGGTAGCTGTTGTTATATGAGAACTCCACTAGCGGGAGGTGCTTTTCCCAGCCATTACCAAAATCGATTACACATGCCCTAAGCATGTCTTTAAGGGTTTGGATGGTGCGTTCAGATTGCCCATCCGTCTGTGGGTGATAAGCGGTGCTCATATCTAAACGTGAGCCAAAAGACTTGTGCATTGCTTGCCACAGTTCAGAAGTAAAACGCGCGTCACGATCAGATATAATAGAGGTTGGCACTCCGTGCCTTGATACTACTTCCTTTAGGTAAATGTCTGCAAGAGTAGAAACTTATCCGTTTCTTTGATAGCCAGAAATGTGCAGACTTGGTCAGTCGATCTACGATCACCCAAATGGTATCGTTTCCGCATTGAGATGTGGGCAGGCCGGTAACAAAATCCATGGAAATTTGCTCCCATTTCCATTTCGGGATCTCCGGTTGTTGAAGTAGGCCTGATGGTTTCTGATATTCAGTCTTGACTCTCGCACAAGTCAAGCACTTACTGACGTAGGTGGCTATGTGGGCTTTCATGCCAGGCCACCAATACGTAGTCTTGAGGTCGTGGTACATCTTGTCCGAACCAGGGTGTACTGAATAACGAGACTTGTGTGCTTCATCCATCACAAGTTCGCGTAAGTTGCCATAAAGTGGAACCCAGATGCGTCCGTTTACATAGTAGGCACCGTCTTCCTTTTGTTCTAGCCGCTGCCTCGATCCTCGTAGAGATTCAGCCCTGATATTCTCTGCTTTCAATGCTTCAACCTGAGCATCACGAATCTGAGCGAGAATGTTAGATTGGATGGTAAGCTGTAATGCACGTACACGCTTAGGTATAGCATCTTTTCGACTGAGGGCGTCGGCCACAACATTGGCCTTGCCCGGATGATACTTGATTGCGCATTCATAATCGTTCAAGAGCTCAACCCATCGGCGTTGACGCATGTTTAACTCCTTTTGCTTGAAGATATGCTCGAGACTCCTGTGATCGGTGTAAATGGTGCACTTAGTACCGTACAGGTAATGTCTCCATATCTTAAGCGCGAAAACAACTGCTCCCATCTCCAGATCGTGGGTAGTGTAATTTCTTTCGTGAAATTTAAGTTGGCATGATGCGTAGGCAATGACCTTGTCACGTTGCATCAATACGCAACCAAGTCCTTGGATGGAAGCGTCGCAATAAACCACAAAATCTTCTGTGCCTTCAGGCAATGAGAGGATAGGCGCGCTACAAAGTCTATCTTTCAAGTGCTGAAACGAAGATTCCTGTGCATCACCCCAGCGGTAGGGGACACCCTTCTGAGTCAGTGAAGTGAGAGGTTGCGCAATCTTGGAGAAATCTTTTATAAACCTTCTGTAATATCCGGCCAAACCCAAGAATTGGCGGATCTCTGTTGGTGTGCGGGGTGCAGGCTAGTTCTTGATCGATTCAACCTTAGATGGATCCACATGAATTCCATCCTTGTTTACCACATGGCCTAGAAAGTGGACTTCGCGAAGCCAGAAGTCACATTTCGAAAACTTGGCATACAACTGCTCTTTTCGAAGAAGTTCCAGCATAAGTCGTAGATGCTGCTCGTGTTCCTCCTGACTCTTGGAATAGATCAGGATATCGTCGATGAACACAATAATGAACTTATCCAGGTAAGGCTTGCACACTCGGTTCATGAGATCCATGAAGACCGCTGGTGCATTCGTCAGCCCGAATGGCATAACCAGAAACTCGTAATGGCCATAACGAGTTCTGAATGCTGTTTTGGAGATGCCCTCCTCTCGGACTCTCAACTGATGGTATCCCGATCTCAAATCAATCTTAGAGTAATAGCTTGACCCTTGCAGCTGGTCGAATAAGTCGTCAATACGTGAAAGAGGATAACGATTCTTCACAGTCACCTTGTTAAGTTCGCGATAGTCAATACACATCCTGAAGGTACCGTCTTTCTTTTTCACGAATAGTACTGGAGCTCCCCAGGGCGAAGAGCTAGGACGTATGAAACCCTTTTCCAAGAGTTCTTGTAGTTGTTTGACAGTTCTTCAAGTTCTGATGGAGCTAGACGATATGGTGCTCGAGCTACTGGCGCTGCTCCAGGAGCTAGCTCGATTTGAAACTCGACTTGGCGATGAGGCGGAAGACCAGGTAATTCCTCAGGAAATACCTCGGGAAAATCGCGCACAATAGGGATGTCTTCAATTCTCTTCTCTTCCGTTGATGTGTCAGTAACGAGTGCTAAAATGGCAGTGTGGTCCTTTCGCAAACACTTCTGGGCCTTAAGGAAAGAGATGATGCCTTCGACAGCACCACTCTTGTCGCCACGAATCATGAGAGGTTCTTCACCAGAACGAGGAATGCGGACGATTTTCTCCTTGCAAACAATCTCCGCTTGATGATGAGATAGCCAATCCATCCCAATAACGACGTCGAAACTACCCAGTGTGATAGGAATAAGATCGATAGAGAAAGTCTGACCAGCTAAGACGAGGTTACAACCTTTAACTACGTGCGTGGCTTCAAGACTTTTACCGATTGCTAGTTCTACCATGTGTTTGGTGTTCAAAAGTGTTGGAGTGCGCTTAAGCATTTGGCTAACTTTTAAGGACACATAACTAGTATCGGCACCTGAATCGAATAAAACAGTAACAAAGAAGTCGTCCAGAAGAAACTTACCCATCACAACGTTGGGATCGTTCCTTGCTTCTCCCTAACCAATCACGAACACCCGACCTTGGGCGCCATTGCCATTATTGTTACCTCCATTGTTGCCTCCGTTGTTGTTTCCATTGTGGTTCCCATTTCTTTGGTAGTTGTTCTGGTTTTGGTTCAGCTGGGGGCAGTTCCTCTTAAAGTGGCCTTCAGCGCCACACTGAAAACATCCTTTATTTCCCTGATGATGCTGCTGCTGGCGTTGATTGGGTGGGGCTTGCTGTTGCTGCCAGTTCTGATTCGCCGGATGCTGACTCCTGCAGTCCCTTGCCATGTGACCAGGCTTGTTGCATCGATGACAGTTGCCTTTACAACATGGCCCACTGTGGTGCAAGTTACAACGATTACATTTGGGGTGATTTCCCTTGTATCCACCCTGAACTTGATTCCCAGAAAACTGCTGACTAGGGCTCCTGTACTCATCTGTCTTTCGCTGCTGGGACTGAGATGAAGTAGAACCTTTGCCTGAATTCCCATCCCATTTTTGCTTGCTGTCGGTAGGTGCATCAGAAGTAGCTGTGGCACTGATACGTTTGGGTAGCATGTTTTGCTCCACCGCCTGGTCGGTGAGACGATGAGCCAACTTGATAATTTGCTGAATGGTACCCAGGTTGGCTGAAGTTACGTGACTTTGAATCTCTGGTACAAGGCCCTTGAGGTAAAGCTCAATACGTTTGATGGGAGGGTCCACCATAGTATGGCACAGGATGGCCAGTTCATTTGACCTCTTGTGTCACACCCCGACCACGTAGAACATAGAAACGTGGCGGAAATGTCGGGGAGTGTTGTAACAGAATTAATTGTTTCAAAACCATGGCAATTGAAGTTTCGTTTTATTGATAACAAGTGTTACAATGTCTTAACAAACAAAGAAATACAACATAATTAACTAGTCTTGCATCTTTTATTGTCATTAAATCCCAAGTCTGCCTATGTGTATCTTGATCATCTTATGCAACAGCTCCTGAAAAACACATGTGAAAATAGGTACGTCAGCATAAAAATGCCTGTGAGATACATAGGTTTTGTGAAAATAGGTTTCATGACTTATGTTTGAGAAAATGTTTAGTCATGAACCTTGTTATTTGCTTTGCTTTGTAAATCATTTGAAAATCGATAAGATCAGATGATAAGTATAAATAAATGTAAGGTTAAATGAATAACCAAGTAAAATATGTTTGCATAAGATAAGATGTTTATAAATCAATGTCTTGTGAAAAGTATGTTATTTGTATAAAATGTTCTATGTCTCAAACTGAAATGATTCAAATAACGCTATGATATGTAATACCATACAAACACTTATATATAGGAAGTACCAGCGGCGTATCCACCATGCTTGTATCATATTACACACGCATCGTTACTTAATCACTTAATCAAACCAAACCAACCAATGTAAGAAGTCTATGATTAAATCAATTGTCAAATGTATTGGTGTTGGTACACTACATCTGTCGACTTCGTCTTGTATCGAGTCTTAGACTAGTTAGAATAGATCAGGGCACATAGAACGAGAGAATGAGAGAGAGAGTTAGCAAGATTTCGCTTGAAGGAATGTGTATGTAAAGGATTTCACTTGAAGCAGCTCAAGCGAAATCAACATGTTAAGATTTCGCTTGAGTCATGCTGAAGCGAAATCTCATTCTCTATATATAGGATGTCAAGGTCAAGCGAAATCAGAAGTTGTTGTTTTTGTGTGATTTCCATACCGAGGTACTGCCGGTGTGAGAACTGATTGTAATTGCTTTCATATCAATACAAATCAGTGTTAAAGAGAAGATTCAGCTGTTTATAGATCAAATACTTGTTTTCCGCACCTGTATTTGATGGAATTCCTCTGAACCGACTCGTTTAGGTCGCAAACACGATCCTACAATTGGTATCAGAGCCAGTTGAGGAGTTCTGCAGGATTTCAGCTGAAATTGACATCGTTCTCTTATTTCTACACCTTCTTTTCTCAGTTCAGAAGGATTTTATGGTCAAAACCTGTACAATTTCTCACAGATTGTGTAAAAATACAAGATAACAAACCCTTGAAAGTTTCATTGCAAAATTCGACGTAAAACTATCAGAAACAAACCTCCGAATGGATTTCGCTTGAACAAATCAGTTTTCTTTAGAGGATTTCGCTTGAAATTCCAAGCGACATCTAGATTTCGCTTCAAATAGTATTCTATTTCGCTTCAGGGCTGTCGCTTCAACGATTTCGCTTCAGAAATTGTTACTTGATAATTTCGCTTGAACAATTTCGCTTCAGGGCTGTCGCTTCAACGATTCCGCTTCAGAAATTATTACTTGACAATTTCGCTTGAGTGTATAATCTGATTTCGCTTCAAGAACTTATTTCACTTGAAAGGTTTCGCTTGAACTGTGATAGAATTGGTGATTTCGCTTGAACTTACTGTTGTGTGAAATTTTTGAACTTCGAAAAATGGACGAAGATTTTTACAACGCGTTTGCTACCCCGACTACTCCGATCAGTATTACACAGAACACATTGATGGAAAACGAAACAGGGACGATGCAAAAGCCGCCCAAACTAATGAACATTGAAGAGTATAAAGGCTGGGAAGGTCGTTTCGAGAATTGGGTGCAAGCTAATTTTCTTGATGCATGGGAATGTGTTGAGACAAAATATGTTCGACCGATGAATGATGATGAAGTGGTTCCAATTAAAGATCTGACTGCTGATGCTAGAAAGAAGTACAAAGATGAGAAAATGATGCTGAGTTTATTGCAACAAGCTGTGAAAGAAGATATTTTGGTTCTATTGCAACATAATGGAACTTCATATTCAATTTGGAAAGCTTTACGGTCTAAGTTTCGTGGTAGTGAAGAAATGGTCAAAAGCAAGAAATCGCTTCTAAAGAAAGAATTTGATCTATTTCGCATATTAAAGAATGAAAGTACTAGAGAGATGATCGAAAGATACTGCAATTTGCTTGCTAACATGAAGAGATTGAGTATTGAGAAAACCAATGAAGAGTTGATCGAAAAACTTGCTGATGCTTTGCCATATGAGACTTGGGGAACATATCTTATGATGCTCAAAAACAAGAAAGGTTTTAGCAATTTGACACTTAGCAAGTTTATTGAAAAGTTGGAAGCTCAAGAGATGGAGCAACGAAAGATTATTCGAATGAAAGACTTCGATGGTGAACAGGATATTGGGTTGTATTACAAAGCAGGGGTGAATGAGAAGTCTACAAATGTATCTCCAAAAATAGAAACTGCTTACAATGCCAAGAATTCTTCTGGAAGTTCATCATCAGGATCAAACAGCAAAACAAGTTTCACATCATTTCCGTCTTTCGATCCAAACATTACAGCAACAAAAAATGGGAGAAAATTTCAGTGCAATATTGTTTTAAATCTTGATAATGATCAAGAGTATTCTGATGAAGTTGCTAAAAATCATATGTCTTTATTAGGAATGGTTTTAGAATCTTACAGTTGTTTTGTTGCAGGTCGAATCGGGAATCCAATGCTGACAAAGGAAGATTATGACCAGATTGATGCTGAAGAAATGGAACTGATGGACATAAAATGGTGCTTGGCCAGTGTATTGAGGAGAGCTGAGAAATTCAAGCAAATCACTGGAAGAGATGATCTTCGTGAGGCTGGTAATTCTACTTTAGGTTTTGATAAATCTAAAGTCACTTGTTTTCGTTGTAGGGAGAAAGGACATTTCAAGAGGGAGTGCAAAAATCACGAAGCAAGTGGAGCTCAAAATCCGTTCAACAACAATAATGATTACTATCGAAAGGCCATTTACCATCAAGTTGCTCAACAACCACCTCAACAACAACAACATCAGGCACAAACTGCGCATGGAAGATATGTGATTGAAGATTCTGGAAAAAGAGCTTGTGCGGTTAATCAAAATTCTTCAAAGAGAACTGATGGTAGTGCATTGATAATAGATCAAGATGATGAAAAACTACCCGAGGGATTTAGCTGGGAGAATTTCAATTGGGATAACTATATTCCTGATCAAAACAAAGCTTATACAGCTTTTGTTGCCAAAGTTGAAGAAGATAGTGATGATGATCGTGAGTATTGGGCCAGAAAATTCAAAGCTGATATGAAACTGCTTGCTGAAAGTGACAGTGAAGATGAAAAAGTTAAAAAGAAGAAGAAAAAGATCAAGACTCCAGTGAGTAGTGATGACGAAGAAATTCCAGTGATCAAAAGGAAAGTAAAGGTTGAAGTTGCAAAGTTCAAAGTTGATGAAGAAGTTGATGCAAAGAAGATTCCAGTGAAGTGTGAAAACTGTGAAGCTGTGAAGAAGCAGAACAGTACACTGATCTATAACTTGAATAGTTTGAAGGAATCTTACGATGTACTGAACAAAGCAATGAATCAATACAATCAAACAAGTGAAGAACAAGCAACAGCGATGAAAACACTTCAGGGTGCTTTTATGACTAAGCAAAAAGTGGTGAACAACTACATTGAGAAGTGTGCTGTGCTAGAACAAAAGTTGGAATTGCAAAGAATTGAGACTGAAAGAGTAAATCGATTGTTGAAAAGTTACTCATGTACTTCTTATGTCATTGACAGGATTTATCCAACTGTTGAAGGCATGAAGGCATTTGAAGAGGATGAAGTAACAGAAGAAAAGAAGGACGATGGAAAAGAGACTGAAGAAAAGACTCCAGAAAAGAAGAACAAGAAGAAGAATGATACAAAGAAAAAGACTGACAAGAAGGATTCTGGTAAGAAACAAGAAGTCAGTTATAACAAATGTCCACCCCCGCTAGAAAATGGATATTTGCCCAGGAATCCAAATCAGGAAAGAGTCGAAAAAGCAACAAACTTACAATGGGAGTCGGAGTCGTCAGTCAATTTGCCAGAAAATATTGATGTTGTGTTTACATCATCTGAAACTGATCATGAGTCCGAGTTAATTAAGAAAGTCGTCGATCAGGTGTTGGATAAAGATGAAACTGAGGAGTCAAAGTCAGAGTCAGAGTCAAAGTCTGGTTCTGAAAGTTCGAGTTCGACGGTCAACAGTCAAAATTCTTCAGTTAAAAGGGTTTACAACAAAGAATTCCTGTTATCAAAATCTAATTTGAGTGACGAAACATTCAAAGTTGCATATACATTGAATGATTCCGACAAATTATATTCTGATGAGGAATTTCCACTAAGAGGTGTAAAAACTGAGATGATCAAAAAGATTTTCAAACTAACAGAAATCAATTTTTCTGAATTAAAAGATGTAAATCTTATTGATAAACCTAAAAAATACACCTCAAGAGTACAACAAAGACTAAACAAGAAAAAAGGTTACAGTTCTGGTTCTGGATTTCATAAGAAACCAAACCCTAACCATAATTTCAAAAAGAAAGGTCTTGGTTTTACTCCAACAGAAAAACAGAAAAATGAAACATATGTTCGTGATTTTAAAGCAAAGATGACATTTGTTTCAGGTACATCAAGAGATGAGGAAGAAAAGAAAAAGTTTTGGAGGCAGTCAAATAGTGCGTTTCTTGCAACGAAGCAAGAAGAGATGAAGTTTGCTGGACAAAGGAAAGATACGAGAACCTGTTTCCAATGCAACACTGTTGGACATATTGCCAGAGATTGTTTTAAGGCAATACCATTAAAACAGGGAGTTTCTCGTAAACAGAAAGAAAAAGAAGTTGTGTTTGAACCACCAATTGACAGAACTAAATTGTTCAAAAATTCGATTTTTGAAATTGGTGAAAGTTCAAACAGGTTTTACAAGAAAAGAGGAAATCTTGACACTCAGAAATGGGTTGTTAAGAAATCGGTTGATAGTTCTAGCGATGAATCTGATTCCATAAAATCAGAGGAGCCACAGGTTGAGTTAAAATTGAAAACTTCAGTCCCTCAAATGGATGATGTTCATTTTTCACCGTTGAAGGATGAAAATTTTAAGAAGAAAATTGGTAAAGTTGAGATATCAAACCAATTTTATGATGATAACAAGGTTTTTGATGTTGAAAAAGCCTTTAACCCCAGTGTGAAACATATTTTTGGTAAAATGATTGATCGAAAAGTCAAAGGGGTTAAAGAATTTTATGAGAAGAAGATGCAGAAGGAGAAAATTGAACCATCCCTAGTTCGTGACTGGGATGGTTCATACTACGAACAGTAAGTCTGTGGACTTGCCGGAGATCCCAAGTTGGTAATCGTGGATCAGGAATCGGCATCATTCTTTGTATTTGATTACGTTGTTTGTACAGTTTGTTTTTCAAATTTCCTTTAATGTGTTTGCATTTTAGGGGGAGTAGAAATTTCAGAAAATCCAAAAACTTTTGAAAATTTGAAAAAACCAAAAACATGATAAAATCAAAAATGAGTTTTGTTGTATAAAAGAGGAAATGATAGTACATCAGTGGACTATCACAACATGCTAAAGAATTGGAAAGTTAAAAAGTGATAAACGGTCTCACTGATGATGTGTCAGTAGGTTTTTGCACATTTAGTAGATTGTGACGAGATATAAACATAAATTTCAAACTTGCTTGTTCTGTGGGTTAACACAAACTTGGATATATAGGTAACCCCTGAAATCTTGTTTGAAAGGTCCCTTTGTAACACCTGTGCCTTCACGGCCATCAAACAAATACCGAACCAATGAAATATTATATTTCATACTTGGGATTTGTAAAAATATGTGTATCGTTTACACATATCAACTCTTGTTCAATTTCAAACCCTAAATCGCTTTCTGGAAGGTTATACGCGCACCGATGCGTAAATATAACCAGTTTAATCCAACAAACACTCTGGAATAGTGAAATATACTCAACATACCTTAAATAACCTTTACATAACTTAGAAATAAGTTTTGAAGGCTTTGGTATGGCAAAAACAAGTTAATTCGCTTACAGGGACTGAATATGACAAACTGCGAAAGTATGTCAATTTGAACTGTAACAGACATTCCGGAACATGACCATAAGTTAAACATACCATAAATATCCTTTACATAGCTTAGAAATAGGCTTTGAGGGGTTCGGTGTGCTAAAATAAACTTTTGTGTCATTCAGGGACTAAAAGTGTCAAAAAGTGCACAAGTTTGCATTTTCGCGCATAACTTACGTTCTGAATACATCTGGACATCCAAAAATTTATGTAAGCATGACTACATTATATTTTAGTGTTCGCCATAAGAAAAATCCATTCGTCACGTCATTTGGATCGTTTTTCGCGCTTATGCGCATTCCGTCGTAATTAAGCGAACATCGCGTTCGTACGGCCAAACGAACCAACCTCCGGCATATTTTTGAGCATGTTTTGAGTTCCCTATACTTTAACTTCATTTTAGAGCCTTGAAATGAGGTTAACGGGGTTCAAACGCATCGAAAATCGCTTAAACGGGCTGCAGGGACTAAACCTGTCACTTTTGAAACATTTCTGAATCAGATGGGTCAGTGGCGTAGCGCGACGCCTAAAGCCTTACCAGTCGCGCTACGCGACTGCATGATCTGGACCAGATTCAATGTTTTAAATACAAGTTGCAACTAATTGATCCTTAACCACATGTTTTAAGTTGCTTAGTCACTAAGATAAGGACCAATTTAAGCCACCACAACTTTCCGACACTTGTACGGATGGGATCATGGCACGTTTTCCATGAAACGATCTTAACGGTTACCCGAAAACTATATATACCCATCCACCCCCATTGCATTTCTCACTAGAATTCTGATTTTGAGAGCTCTAAGTTGAAACCATTGTTTCATACCTGAGTTCTTGGATCGGGATTAGCATTCGGGGACCCTTCGTAAGTATTCTTTCGTTCTTTTCCTTATTTTTACTGCTTTCGAGTCAGAAAGTCAAACTTTGTTTGACTTTCAGCGTTGACCGGTAATGGTCAATGCGAAGTTCGTTTGAACTTCGCAACGTGAGTGTAATCACGTTGGTTATAGTCCCTTGGGACTATGCCCACTGATTACCACGTTGTCTAGGGTCGTAGGGTAGGCGATCTAATAAATCGCCTATACCTTCGAACCCGACCCAGTTTGGTCGATCATTAGGATCCGACCAAATACATTAGGTGACCATAGTAGGTAGGGAATAACCTTCCGAGGTTATACCCTATGGTCACATCGTTTAAGTAGTTGTATGATAGGTAGTTTATATGCCTTAGGTAAATTACCAGAATACCCTTTTCATGTATAATTGGTAATTAAGCATATGTAACCTAAACCTTTGTCACATAACTGATTATGTAACATGTTTAGGCATATAACACTTGTCATAGGACTAGTTAGGCGGTCCGAACGCGTTTCACGCGAACGACGCGTTAAAGTAGCATAAGCTACCTAAACGGGTCGTAATGGGTCGTAAGCAGTTAGGTTAAGTTTCATTTAGTATGTAGGCTTTGTTAAACCATATCACACGAGTCTCCACACTCGTTTGGTTTACAAACCCTAATGCTACCCAGTCTTCCGATTTAGGTCCGGTTTATTAATGTAGTTACCTATATTAAGGTGCCGTTTGATATTCCGCGATCTCTAGCATTGCTTGGTGGTTATCCTAGGACTTCTGAGCAATCTCAAGTGAGTACATAGACCCCTCTTTTACTGTTTTCCAAACTGTTTTGGGGTGGAACACATGTGCCTACTTGTTACTTTCATGCTTTCCTGTTTTCACATCATATACTGCTATGTTCGTTAGTACATTATAGTACATGATTTCATTACATTTTATGCTATGTATGTCCATTGCGTTCATACTTAGTACATCGTTTTACATTTACATTTTATGCTATTTATGTCCATTGCGTGCATACTTAGTACATTGTTTTTCATCACATGCTTACATTTTGGTATGACATTTGGTTTGTTTACATGGGACAATACATTCATTAACACCGATCATGCCGTTCGTTAGTAGGTAGTGGTACCATAGGAATTGACAACTCCCGTTCCGGACGTCCCAGGGAAAGGGGATGAAAGGAATGACCGAATTCGTTGATATAAGACAGATAGACCTTTAATTTGTTTAAAGGGTTTATCACCACAGTCGCCAGGCTTGGATGTATGCATATTCACAATACCGCATAAATGTTCATATTAAATATTTGCATGCATTTACACAAAACATAGCTTTGATTTAAACCAAGTTTTACTTCAATACTTTGTTTTTGTGCATATGGTTTAGTTGAGACCTTTCACTTGCCATACATGACATTTTGACATAGACATTTGACATAGACATTTCGGCATAGACATTTTAACATGATTGACATTTGATCATGCATTTCCCACAAAACATAACTTTGATTTAAACCAAGTTTTACTTCAATACTTTGTTTTTGTGCATATGGTTTAGTTGAGACCTTTCACTTGCCATACATGACATTTTGACATAGACATTTGACATGGATATTTGACATAGACATTTGACATGGATATTTGACATAGACATTTGACATGGATATTTGACATAGACATTTGACATGGATATTTGACATAGACATTTTGACATGATTTACATCTTGACATGAACATTTTACATTGTTTGGTTTGGTTTGATTAAGTGATTAAGTAACGATGCGTGTGTAATATGATACAAGCATGGTGGATACGCCGCTGGTACTTCCTATATATAAGTGTTTGTATGGTATTACATGTCGTAACGTTATTTGAATCATTTCAGTTTGAGACATAGAACATTTTCATACAAATAACATACTTTTCACAAGACATTGATTTATAAACAACTTATCTTATGCAAACACATTTTACTTGGTTATTCATTTAACCTTACATTTATTTATACTTATCATCTGATCTTATCGTTTTTCAAATGATTTAAAAGACAAAGCAAATAACAAGGTTCATGACTAAACATTTTCTCAAATATAAGTCATGAATCTTATTTTCACAAAACCTATGTATCTCACAGGCATTTTTATGCTGACGTACCTATTTTCACATGTGTTTTTCAGGAGCTGTTGCATAAGATGATCAAGTTACACATAGACAGACTTGGGCTTTAGTGACAATAAAAGATGCAAGACTAGTTAATTATGTTGTATTTCTTTGTTTGTTAAGACATTGTAACACTTCTAATCAATAAAACGAAACTTCAATTGCCATGGTTGTGAAACATTAATTCTGTTGCAACACTCCCCGATGTTTCCGCCACGTTTTGTATGTTCTACGTGGTCGGGGTGTGACACCCTTATTCTGAGATACTAGGTCTTTATGCTCAGTGATATCTGGGGTATTATCCCGGGACTTCTGCTGAAAGAAATTTCTGACCTAGTCCCCGGATAATGCTTTCTGCAAATGCTTGAAACATAGCATCGCCCTCAGCAAGCTGATGAAACAATAAAATTGATAGTCGCTGCTGTTGTAATGCAAAAGATCCTCTAAAGGGGACACACCAAAAGTCGAAGCCGTCATCTCTCTGCGTATCGAAAGATCGACCTGAGCTCTCACGGCCCTCGTACTATAATTTATTCCCCTGACAGATATCATCTGTGGTATACTCACCTGTAAGACTGAATATTGGGATCTGGATACGGGAGTATATTCAAGTAGTGGGACACACGAATAAGTTCAAGTGCTTAAAACATTAATCTAGTATCTCGAAATAGTTGAACTTTGTGTGAAAATTTAAGTGGATCAGTATACTGACAATCTAAGTGAATCGTTTAGAGCTTAAAATGAAATGAAGCTTAACGGTGTTGGTGATTGGTCTCAAAAACTGATATGATCCTCTTACACGAACTCACAAAAATATTGTCTGTAAATATTTCTTTACTGCATTTCATTCTATTAAAAAAAACCCAAAAAGATTTTTAGTGTGTTTTAGCATAAAATTTTGAAAAATACAAAAAGATTTTCGACAACTGGTATTGAAAAGCTGATTTTCAAAATTCTGAGTGCTAAACATGATGAGTATGATTTGAGGGGGAGTTTGTATTTAGAACTGATTATTTTTTTTTAAAACTTCAAGTGGTTCATCAGATTGAAAGATCATTTTGATTAGGTTTTTAGAGAAGAGTCTGAATTAGTGAAAGTTTATATGTTTGAAATGTGTAAATTGTAAAATTTATTGTGAGGTAGAGTTTATGCAGGTTAAAGTTTGAGAAGTGATGATTCTGAAAAGCCAAAATTGTGAAAGTCAGACAACGATCCTGAAGCAGATGATGCTGAAGAACTAAAGGAATACCAGCACATTGCAAGGGGGAGTCTGTTGATGCTGATAGAAAGAGTAAAGCCCAGAGACTGATCAAGACTGAAGATATGAAGACACAGCATTGTTGTGACTCGATAGTCGACTCGTCAACATCTGAGGGGGAGTCTGTTGGTACACTACATCTGTCGACTTCGTCTTGTATCGAGTCTTAGACTAGTTAGAATAGATCAGGGCACATAGAACGAGAGAATGAGAGAGAGTTAGCAAGATTTCGCTTGAAGGAATGTGTATGTAAAGGATTTCACTTGAAGCAGCTCAAGCGAAATCAACATGTTAAGATTTCGCTTGAGTCATGCTGAAGCGAAATCTCATTCTCTATATATAGGATGTCAAGGTCAAGCGAAATCAGAAGTTGTTGTTTTTGTGTGATTTCCATACCGAGGTACTGCCGGTGTGAGAACTGATTGTAATTGCTTTCATATCAATACAAATCAGTGTTAAAGAGAAGATTCAGCTGTTTATAGATCAAATACTTGTTTTCCGCACCTGTATTTGATGGAATTCCTCTGAACCGACTCGTTTAGGTCGCAAACACGATCCTACAATTGGGTAATATGTCAAAGTATTCATGTCAAGATGTAAATCATATCAAAATGTCTATGTCAAATATCCGTGTCAAATGTCGATGTCAAATATCCACGTATGGCAAGTGAAATGTCTCAACTAAACCATATGCACAAAAACAAAGTATTGAAGTAAAACTTGGTTTAAATCAAAGTTATGTTTTATGGGAAATGCATGATCAAATGTCAATCATGTTAAAATGTCTATGCCGAAATGTCTATGTCAAATGTCTATGTCAAAATGTCATGTAAAACGATGTACTAAGTAATGCACACAATTGGGCACACCTAGCATGAAATGTCATAAAATCATGTACTATAATGTACTAACGAACATAGCAGTATATGATGTTAAAACAGGAAAGCATGAAAGTAACAAGTAGGCACATGTGTTCCACTCCAAAACGTTTGGAAAACAGTAAAAGAGGGGTCTATGTACTCACTTGAGATTGCTCAGAAGTCCTAGGATAACCACCAAGCAAAGCTAGAGATCACGGAATCAAACGGCACCTACTATAGGTAACTACATTAATAAACCAGACCTAAATCGGAAGATCGGGTAGCATTAGGGTTTGTAAACCAAACGAGTGTTGAGACTCGTGTCATTTGGTTTAACAAAGCCTACATACTAAATGAAACTTAACCTAAGTGTTTACGACCCATTACGACCCGTTTAGGAAGCTTATGCTACTTTAACGTGTCGTTCGCGTGAAACGCGTTCGGACCGCCTAACTAGCCCTATGACAAGTGTTATATGCCTAAACATGTTACATAATCAGTTATTTGACAAAGGTTTAGGTTACATATGCTTAATTACCAATTATACATGAAAAGGGTATTCTGGTAATTTACCTAAGGCATATAAACTACCTATCATACAACTACTTAAACGATGTGACCATAGGGTATAACCTCGGAAGGTTATTCCCTACCTACTATGGTCACCTATCTGTGTTTGGTCGGATCCTAATGATCGACCAAATGGGTCGGGTTCGAGGTATAAGCGATTTATTAGATCGCTTACCCTACGACCCTAGACAACGTGGTAATCAGTGGGCATAGTCCCAAGGGACTATGACCAACGTGATTACACTCACGTTGCGAAGTTCAAACGAACTTCGCGTTGACCATTACTGGTCAACGCTGAAAGTCAAACAAAGTTTGACTTTCTGACTCGAAAAGCAGTAAAATAAGGAAAAGAACGAAAGAATACTTACGAAGGGTCCCCGAATGCTAATCCCGATTCAAGAATCTCAGGTATGAAACAATGGTTTCAACTTAGAGGTTCTCAAATCAGAATTCTAGTGATTTTAGCAATGGGGGGTATGGGGTATTTATAGGAATACCCGAACCGTTAAGATCGTTTCATGGAAAACGTGCCTTAATCCTATCCGTACATGTGTTGCAAAGTTATGGTGCTTAAATTCCATCCATACATGTGTTGCAAAGTTATGGTGCCTAAATTCCATCCTTATCCGCTGACTAAGCATGTTAGAATGTGTGGTTGTGAATTAAACAGCTGTTTATACATCGAATCTGGTCCCGAAAGTGCAAAACTGATATTTCTGCATGTTTTCTGTCCAGAATAGGCAGTCGCGTAGCGCGACTGGTAAAGCCTATAGGGCTCGCGCTACGCTAGCATGTACCAGCTTCAGAAAAGTTTCAAAATTTACAGTTTTGGTCCCTGTGGTGTTTTAAGGCCTTTTTCGATGCGTTTGAACCCCGTTAACCTCATTTCAAGGTTCTAAAATGAAGTTAAAGTATAGGGAACTCAAAACATGCTCAAAAAAATCTCGGATGATGGTTCGTTTGGTCGTACGAACGCGATGTTCGCTTAATTACGACGGAATGCGCACAAGCGCGAAAAACGATCCAAATGACGAAACGAATGGATTTTTCTTATGGCGAACACTAAAATATAATATAGTCATGCTTACATAAATTTTTGGATGTCCGGATGTATTCAGAACGTAAGTTATGCGCGAAAATGCAAACTTGTGCACTTTTTGACACTTTTAGTCCCTGAATGACCCAAAAGTTTATTTTAGCATACCGAACCCCTCAAAGCCTATTTCTAAGCTATGTAAAGGATATTTATGGTATGTTTAACTTATGGTCATGTTCCGGAATGTCTGTTACAGTTCAAATTGGCATACTTTCGCAGTTTGTCAACTTTAGTCCCTGTAAGCGATATAACTTTGATTTCACCACATCAAACCTTCCAAAACTTATATCTAAGTTATGTAAAGGTTATTTAAGGTATGTTAAACCTATTTCACTATTCCGGAGTGTTTGTTGCATTAAACTGGTTATATTTACGCATTAGTGCGCGTATAACCTTCCAGAAAGCGATTTAGAGTTTGAAATCGAACAAGAGTTGATATGTGCAAAAGATACACATATTTATACAAGTCCAAAGTATGAAATACAATATTTCATTGGTTTGGCATTTGTTTGATGGTTGAAATGACACAGGTGTTACAGTCTCCCCTACTTTAGGAAATTTCGTCCCGAAATTTAGTTTTAGAGGAAACTTGTGGAGACAGCTGTGACGGTTTTGCCTTCAGACAAATCCATTGAGCCCTTAAGTAAAACTCTGGGCCATGTTAGGATTCTTAGCAAAGATGTCAACCCTCAAATTGAAGTCATTGTAGTAACAAAACATGGAGTTTTGAACTATAGACAGGAGAACAGTTCCCGTGAAGAATTATCATAGGAAACTTGTGTGTGCTTGTAATCAGAATTGGGTAGTGTGAGAATAAATGACATTGGTCAAAGTCCAAGACTTCTCCTGTATCATTACTCTTGCCACTGTTGGTCTTAACACATGACAAAACTTCCTGTGGTTCCTATGCACTGAACTCCATAATTATGTAGGCCTCCATAATTACATAGTTCCTTGCACAGTCCGCACAGTTTATTTCATAATGCGTATGGGGAAAAATCAAACGAATAATCCTGTGGTGAATTAATCTTGACTGCAATAGAGTCTCTTTAACTAGGTCACCAAAGGATTAGATTAACGAACAATCTCTTGATTTAGACCGCCCGAGGGCCTATTTAACTATATAAATACATGACATATTTAACTAGATTGTCGAACCAATCTATTTAACTTAGATCGACGTAGGATCTCTTTAACTAAACTACCCATGGGGAAAATTTAACCACATCGACGTAGGATGTATTTAACTAGATTGTCGGACCAATCTATTTAACTTAGATCGACGTAGGATCTCTTTAACTAAACTACCCACGGGGAAAATTTAACCACATCGACGTAGGATGTATTTAACTAGATTGTCGGACCAATCTATTTAACTTAGATCGACGTAGGATCTCTTTAACTAAACTACCCACGGGGAAAATTTAACCACATCGACGTAGGATGTATTTAACTAGATTGTCGGACCAATCTATTTAACTTAGATCGACGTAGGATCTCTTTAACTAAACTATCCACGGGGAAAATTTAACCACATCGACGTAGGATGTATTTAACTTTATCAACACATGTTGCCCCTAAACTTTGGGATAGTACTTTATAATCCAAGGAACTTTACTACAAAGTAGAAGTCCCTTAAGGATTTAAGATAGTACCTTTTTGAATATCCTACTACGAATCCTTCATATGGAGATAAGAAAGATTCTATGAGGATTTGGATAACGAATATCCAGAGTATACAAAAACACAAAATGCATAAACACATAGTCACGTAACCATAAAATTGTTTATCTAGATCTTTGATTTGTAAGTTTTGTTTTGTTAATTACGTACTTGCATTTAAAGCACACTAGGAATCCATTTCATGGATTTCATTCGGCACTTTAAACATTAACAAGAATCTAACTATGAAGATAGAAAGATCTTCCACAAATTCGATTTCGTTTTCAAGAAAACGCAATATTCGAATTAAGGTATAATAATTTTGAAGATACGGAAAATACCCTTAGGTACCCTATTAAGAATTTATAGTGGTACGTTGGGTATTCATACAGAGTTGTAACTTGCGCCTTGTACTCCGTTTCTTTGCAAGAGACGGTTACTAAGGATTTTCGTGGAAAACGCAAGAGATAATAAAATGGAAGAAATTACGGGGTAGTCTGCTCTTCAAGGAATACGATTCCTTGATTGTCGGTATTGTAGGGGATACGTTGTTTATACATGCCATCATATTTGTACATTGCAATGCAAAATAAAAAGATTTATTTATAAACAACCACAACAACAACTGTTTCATGGACCCTGACAACAAAAGAAAATAATACATAAGGCTTGATTATTTCTAAACAACATTGTCTTTTAGTTGGTCCGATGCTCATCCTTGCGCTGGATTCGCGTTAGCAATCTTTGGGCAATTTCTTCGGAAATGGCCCATCTCGTTACAGTTGAAACAAGGACCTCGTGGAAGACGAGCTTGAGCAGGATTTACTTGAGGTTGGGTTGGACCAGCTTGGTTCGGGGTAAAACGACAAGCATTTGCCAGGTGACCGAGTCGCCCACATGATACACACAAACGACACTGTAGGTGAGCTAAGTGGTGTGCATTACATTTGTCGCATATCGGTGCAGTACCGGCATAAGGTTTCCTTGCAGGAGGCTGCGCTGGTTGGTTGCGGGTGTTTTGGTTAGGTTGAGCAGCAATCACAAAATTCTGCGAAGCCTTACGCTTCTTATTCTTGGACACCTCAGCATGTTCTTCCTTTGGTTCCACTTGAGCAGTCTTGTCGGATGGTCTTGGGTCGCCTTTTCGAAAAAGCTTTTTCTTTCTGATGTGGGATTCAGTTAGAGTAGCTGACAATTCAATGGCTTGTCTGATAGTAGTAGGGTTGCTGCCAGTAACAATATCCTGAACTAGGTCAGGAAGACCATCAGTATATTTCTCGATCGCCTTATCCACAGGAGTAACCATCAGTATAAGTTCATAAAGTTTATTCATTAAGTACGGGACATATCAGTTCGCATCCCACAACGACCACCTCCATATGCAAGCTCCATAGCATCTAATGACCTGCAAAGCATGTAATAACGAGTCAACAACAAAGTTGAGTGAGTTCACGGTTGGTTGTCCATTTTAGAGTTGTTTCCAAAAACATAGTTTAATCTCATTCGGCTATCCTGCCGTGGGGGTTTCCCCATAGTTCAAAAACGTTTATTTGTTAACCATCCCATGTCCACCTTCCCTGGCTATCCAGCCCGGCACTTTGGCTGTGGGGAGCTACCCCAGTATTTTAAACTACCAGACTCGTTT
>JARYGA010043634.1:0-80923 GCA_030545235.1 Helianthus tuberosus
GAGGGTTTCTGATGTTCTGCCTTAACTTGTGAACAAGTGAGACATTTAGAAACATATCGTGCTATATCCTTTTTCATTCCTATCCACCAAAAGTTCTTTCTTAAATCTTGGTACATCTTATTGTTTCCTGGGTGCATAGTATACCTAGATTTATGAGCTTCCTCTAAAATCTTAGGTCTTAAGTCTCCATGCTTAGGTACCTAAATTCTACTTTTATGGAATCTCCAAATTCCATCTGCTCCTTGTTCTAATTCCTTTATTCTTCCTTTCATTCCTTCAGCAACATCCTTGATTGCTGTAGTTTGAACATTCTTCAATTGTTCCATTAAATCTAATTGTAGATTTAATCTGAGAGCACGTACCCGTCGTTGTTTTTCATAATACTTACGACTTAAGGCATCTGCAACTACATTTGCCTTTCCTTCATGATACTGAATATCACAGTCGTAGTCACTTAGGATTTCCATCCATCTCCTTTGCCTCATGTTTAACTCTTTTTGCCCAAATATATATCTTAAACTTTTGTGGTCTGTGTAGACAGTAAATTTACTTTCGTAAAGATAATGTCTCCAAATCTTAAGGGAAAAAATTACGGCTCCTAATTCTAAATCATGAGTCGTATAGTTTTCTTCGTGCTTTTTCAATTGCCTTGAAGCATATGCAATCACCTTTTTGCGTTGCATAAGCACACATCCATATCCTAATTTTGAAGCATCACAATATACCTCAAAATCTTCAGTTCCTTCTGGTAAGGCTAAGATTGGTGCATTTGTTAATTTCTGCTTTAATATTCTAAAGGCTTCTTCTTGCTTTGGTCCCCATTCAAACTTAACCGCTTTACAGGTTAGCTTAGTTAATGGTACGACTATTTTGGAAAAATCCTTAATAAACCGTCTATAATACCCAGCTAAACCTATAAAACTTCTAATTTCCATTGCTGTTTGTGGAACCTTCCATTTGGTAATTGCCTCTATCTTAGCAGGATCTACGTGAATACCTTCGTGATTCACCATGTGTCCTAAGAATTGCACTTCTTGCAACCAAAATTCACACTTCGAGAATTTGGCATAAAGCTTTTCTTTTCTTAACAAAGTTAAGAGTGCATGAAGGTGTTCACAATGCTCTGTCTGACTTTTGGAATAAATAAGTATATCGTCTATGAAGACAATTACAAATTTATCCAAATATGGTTTACAGATCCTATTCATCATGTCCATGAATGCAGCAGGTGCATTTGTTAACCCAAAGGGCATGACTGTAAACTCATAATGACCATACCTAGTTCTGAAAGCAGTTTTAGGTATGTCTTCTTCTTGTACCTTCAATTGATGATATCCGGAGCGTAAATCTATTTTAGAAAAATATCTAGCTCCTTGAAGTTGATCAAACAGATCATCAATCCTAGGTAATGGATATCGATTCTTAATTGTAACCTTATTCAGTTCTCTATAATCGATACACATTCTCATTGAACCATCCTTTTTCTTTACAAACAATACTGGCGCTCCACAAGGGGATGAGCTAGGTTGTATGAATCCTTTACTTAGTAATTCATCTAATTGCATTTTTAATTCTAACATTTCTGTGGGTGCTAACCGATAAGGTGCCTTGGCTATCGGTGTAGTTCCTGGAATTAGATGAATCCTAAATTCTACTTCCCTATCCGGAGGTAATCCTGGTAAGTCTTCTGGAAATACATCCGGATATTCTGAGACTACTGGTATTTCCTTAAGATCTTTACCCTTAGTACTAATGATTACCGAAATCATATACACTATTCCTTGTTTTCGTTCATAATTAGCAACTTTCATTACTGATATGAACTTCATGGGCTTACGCGGTTTATCTCCCGTAATCCTAATTACTTCTCCGGTGGGTGATTGAATTTCTATGGAATTCTGATCACAAAGGATTCTAGCATGGTTGGCTACTAACCGATCCATTCCTAATACAACATCAAATTCAGCTAAATTCACCGGCAATAGTTTTGCAGAGAATTTATGTCCTAAAAGTTCTATGTTTTCTTCTTGCAAAACTTTATCTATTTTAACTGAATTTCCGTCTGCCGTTTCAACTGTAAAAATCTGCCTAATATTGGTTAAAGGTAAATTAAGACCTTGGCAGAATGAAGTATTTATAAAACTTTGGTTCGCACCAGAGTCAAATAATACTTTGGCGTAAACGTTGTGAACTAAGAACGTACCCGCTATCATATCTGGGATGAGTTCTGCTTCTTGAGTGGTTAGCTGAAATGCCCTAGCATTCTTCTTAATAGTTCCGTCGGTCGCCTTAGTTTTGTTGTCTGCAGGTTTGATTAATTTAGGACATTCTGTTTTGAAATGTCCTGCCTCTCCACAATTGTAACAAATTATGGATTTCTTCCTGCAATTTTCTTCACGATGCCCTACATTTTTGCAAAAATTGCAATATACTTTGCATTTTCCAAAATGTTTCTTTTTGCAATTTTGACAGAACGGCAAGGTTAAAGATTGCCCTGTTCCTTTTCTCTTGAAGCTGTTATTATTACCCGTACGAAATCCTTGGGTAATTTTATGAGCCAGTTCCTTCTTTCTGTTTTCATCTTGTGTGCCTACCAATTCATCGGTTAGGGTATTAGCTAATTCCACAGCATCGTCAATAGTGCGAGGTCTCGCAGCTTTAACGATATTGCGGATTTCACTAATCAGTCCCCAAATGTAGCGAGAAATGAGTACCGGTTCTGGCAAAGCCAGTGTAGGTACCACTCTAGCATATTCAAAGAATGTCGAAGTATAACCGCGACAATCTACACCCATCATCCGATGATTTAGAAACTTATTTGTCATCTGTTCCTTTTGATACTCGCGACAAAATTTTCTTTCTACAAAACCCTTAAATTCTTCCTAAGTCATGGCATAAGCTATCATTCTTCCTTTTGATTGTAATACAGTGTTCCACCATTCAAGTGCTCCTTCCTTGAAGAGATTTGATGCGTACATGACCTGATCATCTTTAGCACATTTACTTATTGCAATGACTGCTTCGGTTTTCTCTAACCAACGCAGTGATGCAGTTGCTCCTTCATTGCCTGCAAATTCAGTGGGTTTACAAGCGAGGAATTCTTTGAAAGTGCAACCAGGCGTTGCAGTTTTCATTTTCTTAGGTAATGGAGCTTGATGTGGTTCCCCATTATGATTAACATGATCATTGCCTCCGTTTACACTATTACTGAAGTTATCTTCAGAAATACGTTTACTAGGAACGATTTGTTGTGGTTCGATTGGATTCTTTACAGCAGCAACGATGGCTGGAATAGCATTAGCTATCCCTTGAGTAACAATATTTTCGATATCTTGTCTAGTCATATATTGATCTCCTGGATGTTGCTCAGACTGATTAACCTCATTTACTGGTTCATTACCAATGTTTGCCATCTGATAATTAATTTTATATTAGTATAAATAATAAAACAGTTTGCACATAATCACATTAACATGTATAACCAAAAATTATCGATTTCACAGGTTTCATTTCTATATATTATATTATGCCTCGTACACACGATTATCATACAACGTTTTATTGTTAAGTTATTACATACTGGTTATTATGATTATTTATTAACTCTTCGCCCCAAAGACGAAGTTCAGCCAGATTCTCCGGGCTCATAGTTGGATATAGTGGAGGTTCTGGGTCAACTTGTGGGAAAAATGTATCAGGGTTGTTTAAAAGATTTTGGTATTGCCAATCAGTTGTCCACCATTCATCTAATTCTACTGGAAGTGGTTGAGGTTGGACAATAGGATCTGGAATAGCAGGTTCCAGATTGATTGGTATTGGAACTTCTAGTGGGTAACTAAAAAGATCTTCTTCAGTAAATATAAGGTTTGGATTGGCTGGTTCAAGATTTCCATCGGTAGGTCCGATGAGGTCACTCATTACTAATTTATGATCTAAAACTTCCCAGGGAGTCATTTTCTGTTTCTGTCTAGAACTTTCTCCGACTTCTTTTTCTGTTTTCTTAAAACTCTTCTCAGCTTCTATCTCTACTTGATTAACATTTTCCTCAATTTCTACCCCTTTCCCTTTGTCTTTTGGTTCTTCAGTTGTAGTAACCTTTCTTGTTGCTGGCTTTTTCCTTCGTACACGCCTCCAGCCCACAAATCTGCTTCTTTTCTTGGGTTTAGGTTTTGCCAGTGGTTTGGATTGAAATTCCATGGGTTCTTCTTTATCAGCGAAGTAACCGGTGAATTCCTTGGAAACTTCTATCTTAATGGGATAGAGGTTAAGATTTTCTAAACCTTCTGATATCTCATTCATGCTGTTTAGCATATATGCAAAATACATACCAAATGTTAAAATAAAATAACAAAATTTTATAGATAACCCGTAAATATTATTGCATATATAAAACAACTGACAAGTAAATTATACTACGATTTACTGTAAACTTATTCATTTACTAAATAAGGTTTCTGGAAAATAAAAGTGCTAAAACTTTTGAGTATTTAGAGATTTGCATTTTCTGCTACTGTGGCTAGCATATAAAGATTTGCCCATTTCTCATCTAATTTGTCCTCCCAAGGTGATTTATTGATTAAGTCCTGGGTTTCTTGTTTAACTTTCTTCTCTCGGTTTTTCCTTATTTCCTCCTGACTTTTCCTAATAATCAAACTTCTTTTATTAGGAGAAAGTGGTTCCTCGTAATGTGCCTTACGGACAAATATTCCTTCTTCAGGAATTACATAAGGTTTTGTTTGGGATGAACTTCCCTTCTCGTTGGATGACCTATCTAGTTTAAGATAGATGTGTGACAGCTTTTGTTTACCCATACTGTAATTAACAAATAATCAGTTAATAAAACACATAATCACATACTTGGCAATCAGTAAAATTAAGTATTTCTAAATACTTAATAGGCTTAAATCAGTGGCTCTGATACCACCTTATTTCTGTCACGGTCCCCGACCCGGTTTGACCCGTTTCAGGAGCCGCGGAACAGAAATCCCGTGGTATTTAATTAACAGCGGAAGTTTCATCAGGATCTTTTTAAAACTGAAATATTTCCCGTTTATTTTATTTCACAATTCGGGATAAAACCCGGTAATTTACAATATTGAGATTTCACGAAAGAAATCTTTTATTTTACAAAACATGTTTCTTTATTTTATACTGAGCCACTTCCTTAAGCTGATAGTGCTTCACGACACTTTTTCCTGGATCACAACAGATCACCTGAAACATGTTTGAAAAAGGTTTTGTCAGCGGGAAATACTGAGTGAATCATTCTATTTACATAAAACGACCTGTTTGTTATAATTTACAGTATTAAGAGCAATTACAATGTCTCTATCTTTTAAATTAACTGATCCAGTTGTCACTTGACCGGACTTGTGACTGTGGACATATCACTTGTTGGGTCCGTTCACCCACAAATGATAAATAATTAGTAGCTATGTGCACATCCCCCACATACCGGCAGTAATTTCAGATTACATAGACTTAATCCCTGTAATTATAACCTTTGAAAATAAACATGCTTTTGTAAATAGATTTGATAAAAAGAGAATGACTCACATTGCAGATTTAACAGAGCTTATCCTACTGATTAGCCTTGATAACCTAGTTTAAATAATCAGGAACACAAACTAGGTTAGTAACTTAATACAGCATTTACGATAACTCACGAGATTAAAACCTTCACAACGAATGACAAAGTGCGATACTTAAACATCCATCGATTTAACGACGAATGACAAAGCATAAAC
The DNA here is from genome assembly GCA_030545235.1 of Helianthus tuberosus. NCBI lineage: Eukaryota > Viridiplantae > Streptophyta > Magnoliopsida > Asterales > Asteraceae > Helianthus > Helianthus tuberosus. Next base: position 5,748 of record JARYGA010043634.1, read on the forward strand.
CCTAATGTGGGCAGCACTTAAACATCCATTGGATAGTTTAATCGATCGGACATTGAATTGTAGCAGCGATCGAGTTATTACCCTGAATTGTGGCAGCACTTCGTGATCAGTGTGTGTTTTTGTAGTGATTATACTATAACTCAGCGTACAATTCGAAATTGAACGTCGAACGAACACTCAATTGCATGAAACAGACCATACTATTTATACGTGAAATTGGTTTCCCCCGCGTGTCGCGGGAGATGTTGCTGATCCTGTCGCGACTCGCCTGGGGTGTCAATCTACCCTAGGGTAGCCTTGTCACTAGTATAGGCCTGCTGAGTCGACATTTCGTTAATTCTCATTTTTGACAGTGTTTTCAGTAGATAACTATAACTAGGGTTTACCCCCCCTTAGTTTTAGGGGCCCTAATCCTGATTCCAAATGTTCTGAAAATTTTAGGGATTATACAGAATCACTTGGGTTTCTCAATTTGGGTTTCCTATTGGACAATTTGATTAACTAAATATAACTTTTGATGAGAGTTGTTACAATATGTATCAAAACGATTTCGATATTCTAACAATGGTTTCAAAACAATTGAGATGGTTTATACTAAACTAATAACGATTTCGATAATGTAAACGAACTTGTTGGTGGTAATTACATAACGTGACATTCATTAATTTCAGCCAAACCGACCAGTATTAGGTTATGGTACCATAGGATCCGAAAAATCCCGTTATCAAACTGGACCCATGGTTATGTGTGGGTTAAGTGGGTAACGACAAAATCTGATGATTGTTAACTTACCCTTTGGAGGTTTGTTAATGCAAGAACGAGTTGAACGATGAACGAGTCACAAAGGTTTGAATGTTATTAGCAAGACGACCAAAAGTAGTTTTCACAATTAAAAAAAGAACGATATGAACGATGTAAACAAATGAACGATGTTCTATAACGAGAACGAGTTAAACAATATTACACAACAGTGTTTACGAAACTATATAAACCATACGAGTTTTATTACAAGAACGATTTATGATTTGGTTTACATAAACAATTGTTTTGGGTTAAGATTCATGGCATTGAGGTTTATAAATTATGACCAATCTATTTTGACTTGGTTATTCATTTACAATACAAACATTTTACAAAACAAGGTTTTCTAATATCAATTAACGAAGTTGTACAAGTTGTTTTAACATACAAACGAGCCATGAATCTGATACTCACACAAAAACTATGTACTCGCCAGCATTTCTTTGCTGACTTTGTTTTTACATATGTTTCAGGTGATGTTGCATAATGTTGATTGCGAATAGGATGCATGCTCACTTAGGACCGGACGAGGCCTTAGTGATTTAATAACGATGATAAACTATGTTTGAATTGCTTGTTTAATTTTAAGACAATGTTTAATATGTAATAAAACGAAACTCTTGTATCCATGGTTTGAAACAATAATTCTGTTACAACACTCCCCGACGTTTCCGCCATGATTTGTTGTTTTACGTGGTTGGGGTTTGACAGCTAGGCTAGTTTCTAAAGGTTTTAATCAACGGGAAGGTATAGATTTTGAAGAAACATTTTCTCCTGTCATTAAAATGGTTACTGTAAGGTGTGTTATTAGCTTATTTGTTCAAAATAGTTGGCCTTTATACCAACTTGACGAGAATAATGCTTTCTTGTATGGTAATCTTAGAGAAGAAGTCTATATGACTCTTCCTGATGGTTTGAGTCTTGAAAATAAGAATAAAGTTTGCAAACTGAGCAAGTCCTTGTATGGCTTGAAACAAGCCCCACGTATGTGGAATGAAAGACTTGTTTAGCCTCTGGTCAAAATTGGCTTCGTGCAGTCCAAGTGTGACCATTCCATGTTTATTAAGTCTGAAAAATCTATATTTATTGTTCTTCTCGTCTATGTTGACGACATTGTGTTAACTGGGAATAATGAGGGGGGAATTAAAAGGGTTAAAGATTTCTTAAAAACTGAGTATTAATTAAAGACCTCGGTCTATTAAAATTTTTTCTTGGAATTGAGGTAATTAAAACAAATGACGGGGTCTGTCTGTCCCAAAGAAAGTACTGCATGGATTTACTAAACGAATATGGGATGACTAGAAGTAAACCAACCAGTTGCCCTATTGAACAAAATCATATTTTAACCAATTTAACAAAAAAGGACACAAAAAATGTCGATGTAACCCAATATCAAAACTTGGTTTGTAAACTAATTTACCTGTCTCACACCAGACCTGACATCGCATATTCAGTTCACTACTTGTCCCAGTTCATGCACAAACCTACTGAAGCTCATACACAAATAGCCTTTAAGGTGTTGAGATACCTGAAAGGGGCACCTGGTACTGGAATTCTGTTCAAAAGAGGCAATTCTTTTCACTTGACTACCTTCGCTGACTAGGATTGGGCAAAATGTGTCGACAGCAGAAGGTCAGTCACTGGGTATTGCGTTTTTCTTGGCGCATCTTTGGTTTCATGGAAAAGTAAGAAACAAAGTGTCGTGTCAAGATCCTCTGCCGAGGCAGAATACAGAGCTATGTGCAGTTCTACTTGCGAAGTTTATGGCTGATAAACATTTTAAGGGAGCTAAAGGTTGATGTTGATGTTCCCGTGGTATTAAAATGTGATAGTACCGCTGCCTTATCTATTGCAGCCAACCCGGTGTTTCACGATAAAACCAAACATTTTGAAATCGATTTATTTTTCTTGAGGGAAAAAATTGCTTCGGGCCTGATCAAGACTCATGGGGTCAAAACTGAGCACCAGTTGGCTGATGTGTTCACTAAAGGCCTTCTGCCGAAGGTTCACACTGAAATGTGTAAGTCGTTAGGGCTTATTAACTTGTTAGTACATTTAAACTGAGGGGGGATGTTAAAATTACAGTATAAATGTGCCTTTTAATATTTTTCCTTTTCTATTTATGGTTCTAATTATTTCCTTATTTCCTTTTGTGCGAGATGTTCTGGGCTTCTTATTTCTGGGCTTGGGCTTATTGCTGTTTACAGGCTGGAGTCACCAGCTGGGTCATAGCTGTCCAAGGATGTGCGGTGTATATATCTTGGAAAAAGGTCTCGTGCAGTTATCATCTGGAACCTTCTCATTCACTGCAACAGAGTTCCCTTTGTTCTTTTCACTGCTTCATCCTCACAAGTACATTCGTGAGAGTGTAGGCCTTTGTTCTTATTTGAATCCATGAATTTATAATCATCTGATTCAATCTGTGATGACTGCTTTGTCAGTCCCTTTGTATTTGATATGAAAATAGTAATAAAACAATCATTCAGTTTGTTTGATCTCTGTGTTTTGACACTAGCATGGGTAAGGGTTTGGGGTCTCTACTATACTATACATGCATCATTCTTCTTAATGGAGGGTGTATATTTTATGTCATTCATGAAATCATCAATACATGCTTTCTTCATCCATGGCATTGTTAATTAATGAGATTAGTGTTGACGTGTGGTGTTTATCATTTTTATATTCTTAATTATCCTCTTTTTTTCTTTTTGAAAGGCAAACTTCATTAAAAAAACGACAACCTCAAACCGAGGCGTACACAACACCGACAAACACACAATTACATAATTACAAATTTACACCAATCCTTCCAGGAAATCGACTTAAACTTAGATCTGATAGGATGCAAACCTTGACCTTCTCATTGATGTACAAAATATTTATAATTACAATTGGGCTCCACTATTTTGGGAGAGATATATCACATAAATGATACAATATAATCATACTAAATATAAACACAATATTATCGCTATTATACCCCCGCAGTCGAAGCGGGAGGAGACTGGATGCTGAGACTGGATCTGAAGTCTTTGAAAAGGATGCGCGGAAGTCCTTTCTTGAACTCATCAGCAATCTGGTAATGAGAAGGTACGTGTAAAATCTGAACTTGACCGCATTGAACTTGTTCATGGACAAAGTGGATATCTAATTCGATGTGCTTCGTCCGTTGGTGTTGAACTAGGTTGCCAGAGAGGTAGATGGCACTAACATTATCACAATAAACCAAGGTAGCTCGTGTTAGGGGATGACGGAGCTCGAGTAAAAGATTGCGTAGCCAACAAATTTCTGCAACGACATTGGCCACCTGTCACAGCCCAACCGATGGCAGAAACATCGGGGCATGGCACTGAGCGAAACAGATAGTCCAGAAGTTTCCATAACAATTATCATTACCAATCAATTTAAAATAACATGTCCCATACCATGTCTCAAAAGGTAAACAAATTATTACAGACAAAATCTAGGCAAATAGTCTATTCCGACAACTCAGATTTAAATAGAGCAATTGTTTATCTGCTTCTAGAGACCCTTGATTCAATTAGTACAGACAACTATTTGTTGGCCTCTAGGGCCTTATTCTAGCCTCGATTGCCTAGCAGATGTGCATCCTAAGCACCTGTCACATACATTAAAATAAATTCAATACATATAATGTAAAGGTGAGCATACAAGTTTGATAATAGCAAATAGAGTTCGAATTTCGTTTACGCATAACTAGCACGTACACATAGAGAAATCAAGCACGTTAGTTATCGACATAGGTCCATCGATATCAATGACTGCGGGTTGACTGCCAGAGGCAGTTCGCAATACATGATTACCACCGTAATCCATGCAAGTAATTGTCCTTAACAACCCCTGTTAACAGGTGCTGAGTCCAAACTATAGTACTATCGTTGCTAAGGCAGGTAGACAACATTCCATGTGTAAACATAACAAACAAGCATTCATAAGCCACGTATAACATGCATTAACGGTTAGTGTTCAAATAGTATCGAGTAGTGTGTTTATTGTGGTTTGAATATTCGTAACGTATGTAACGCCCAAAAGTGCGTAAAGCAAAAAGGGATCGAGTATAGTCACAACGGTTGGATGGATTGAAGGGAGCGCTTGAGAGTAAGGTTAGCCTGAATAGTTCGATAGCATAACGATAAGTGTCGCGTTAAACGAGAATAAGTGTTGGTGGGTAGGACAGCTGGTCGGTCGGGTGGCAGTCCGATCGGTCAGCTGACCGTGCGGGTGACTGTCCGTTCTGACAGTTGTTCGGTCGGACGGTAGTCCGATCGGATGACTATTCGAGTAGATTGTTTCTTCCTTTGAGTAGGATGTTTTACTTTTGAAGTTTTTATTGTAGCATTCGAAAACATTGAAGTGTTTCTACCTTTCAGGTCGGTCTATCGGACAGTCGTTCGATCGGCCGGCAATCCGATCGGCTGGGCACTTCAACAAGAATAAGTTCACAGCGGGATGTCACTTGATCGGACAATAGTTCGATCGGGTGGCATTCCTAGTGCATTGAACATGTTGAAAAATCGATTAAGTGTTAAATCCCAAGTATCTCATGATTCGAAGAGTAATCCGATCGGATGGTAGTCCGTTCAGACAGCAGTTCGTTCAATACTTAAACTTCAAAGATTTGAAAAAGTGATTAAGTGTGGGACCCAAGGTGCAAGCCGTTCGGCTGAACGGTCAATCGGGTGGCTGTCCGTTCGGACAGCAGTCCGATCGGACGGCACCTCGTCCTGGTCGTCCTGTTCGTCTCACATTTGGTTGTTTTGATTATTTGTCATTTTATCGAGGCATTTTGATAACGTGTAAAAAAACAGTAACCTTGTCACTACTTGGTGCTCCTGATCGGACAGGAATCACCCAGATCCGGTCAGTGAACTTTTCGTGACGGTGTTCCACGTTTAACCCGAAATCGGTAAACCTCATGGCTAGAATCCAGATCTTGAGCCACACAACCACAAGAATGAGTAGTATGTCGACACAAGGTCCGATTCCACCGGTTTTGAGTGTATTGAGTGTAAATGAGTTGAAAGAAAGTTGGAAAACCATCTTTCAATTCTTTCCTTTGTGAAAATGTTTAGATCTGCTAGAGATCTTTGATAGTTTATGTGGAAATCGGTTAGATCTAAGTTGTTCTTGGTGTATTGAGGCCAAAACATGAAATTCTTCAAGAACACATGATCACGTCATCCTAGAACACCTTGGATCTTGGTGATTTCACGGTTAAAAGTTAAGATTCAAAAGATAGAAAGGTGTAGGAGTACGTGTAGATCAAGAAAGTACAAGATTTAGGTCGAGATCTTACCTGAATCGAGAGAAATCTAAGAAAAGGTGAGGAGAGTGTGCTGTTCGGTCAGAGAGTTTCCAGAAATAGAAAGTGTGAAAGTGACATGGGTATTTATAGGATTCCAAAAGAGAAAAGGGCTGGCCGATCGGCCAGGCAGCTCGATCGGACAGCCTGTCCGATCGGACGGCTGGTCGATCGGCTGGTTGGCGGATCGATCGGTCGCCTGTTTCGAGTGTTCGGTATGACGAGTTTTGCTGTTTCGATTTTGATTGCGAGCGTTGCGGTTCGATCGAGTTTCCTAGTCAAATTACTTTTAATCCCAAGTACTCATATCGTGCGCTGTCTCTACCCCACTAATTATCATACTATATCTACATACAATCATCCTTATTTCGTATTCGTTTTGCGATTGTGATTCGATTGTGATTTGAGTTTCGATTGCGTTTCGATTGATTACCACAACATATCATAAATAAACATGCACAAGTAACACATAAGGCACACACACATGTATAATAATCATCAAAATGCGTAGTTCGAGTTGCGATTCGATTCGATGTCGATTTGATTAGCATAGTTTGATTATCGTTTAGTTAACTTTATCGCATTGTTACTTCCTATAGTTCATAGTCGTAAGTCGATTAGATCGCGAATAACATACGTCGATTACTGTAATTATTGACACTTACTCCACATAATACAACACATAAAAGAAATATACTATAAGTCAAATTGTGCGAAATCGATCGTTGACTTGACCTTGACTTTGACTTTGACTTTTGAAAACACGGGGTGTTACAGCCTCCCCTTGTTTAGGGAATTTCGTCCCGAAATTAGGCCGAAGCCGTAACGAACAACTGCAGGTACTTCGCCTTCATGTCGCTTTCGAGTTCCCAAGTGAACTCTGTGCCTCGTTTGCCTTCCCATTGGACTTTCACAATAGGAATGCACGAGCGTCTGAGTTGCTTGGTTTGGCGATCCATGATTTCGACATGCTTTTCCACGAAGTGTAATGTTTCGTTCACTTGCAGATCCTCTAACGGAACATGTAGGTCGTGGTCAGCCAGGCACTTTCTGAGGTTTGTGACGTGGAAAGTCGGGTGGACGTTACTAAGTTCCTCCGGTAGTTCGAGTCTGTAGGCAACTTTTCCGATCCTTTCCAGAATCTTAAAGGGTCCAACGTATCGAGGCGCGAGCTTTCCCTTCTTGCCGAATTGGATCACACCCTTCCAAGGTGATACCTTTAGGAGTACGTAGTCACCAACGTCAAATTCAAGGGGCTTGCGTCGTCTATCGGCATAACTTTTCTGTCGATTCCGAGCTTTCGTTATATTGTCTCGAATTTGGAAAATTTTGTCTGTCATTTCTTGCAACAACTCGGGACTGGTTAATTGCGAATGACCGATCTCGTGCCACACAATAGGCGATCAACATCTTCTCCCGTATAAAGCCTCGAATGGTGCCATTTGAATGCTTTCATGGTAGCTGTTGTTATAAGAGAACTCGACTAATGACAGGTATTTATCCCAATAACCATCGAAGTCTATGACACACGAACGGAGCATGTCTTCAAGAGTACGAATCGTTCTTTCAGTCTGACCGTCGGTTTGAGGGTGGAAAGCGGTACTTAGTTTAAACGTTGTACCGCGAGCCGTTTGAAACGTTTCCCACAGTCGCGAGGTAAACCGAGCATCACGATTAGAGATGATGCCGCGAGGTGTCCCATGATTACAATTGAACTCGTCGGTGTAGATTCGGGCTAATCGTTCTACATTGTAGTCTTCTCGTATTGGCAAGAAGTGAGCTGATTTGGTCAAACGGTCCACAACAACCCAAATGCTGTCGTCACCTGATGAGGTGTGCGGAAGTTTTGTTATGAAGTCCATAGCTATACTCTCCCATTTCCACATAGGAATAGGCGGTTGTTCGAGTAGGCCAGAGGGTCTTTGATGTTCAGCCTTGACCCTTGCACAAGTTAGGCACTTCCCAATGTAGAGAGCAATATCCCTTTTCATGCCCGGCCACCAGTACCTGTAGCGAAGATCCTGGTACATTTTGTCTGCACCGAGATGAATGGAATACCGGGATTTGTGGGCTTCGTCCATCAGAATCTGTAGCAAATCGGTCCGTTTAGGGATCCAAATTCGGTCCAGAAAGTGGAATATCCCATTCGACTTGCTCACAAGCTGGGCTCCATCGTGGTAGATTCTTTCCTTCTTCAGAGTGCGTTCATTAAAACATGCATGCTGAGCTTCGCGGATGAGCGTTTCGAGGTCGTGTTGGGCTTGGATGTGACGAGTGCTAAGCAGATAGCTCCGTCTGCTGAGTGCGTCAGCAACAACATTTGCTTTGCCTGGGTGATAACAAATCTCATAGTCGTAATCGTTGAGAAGTTCTACCCATTGGCGTTGACGCATATTAAGTTCCTTCTGATTAAAGATATGTTGCAGGCTCCTATGATCGGTGAAGATCATACACTTTGTACCATACAGGTAGTGTCGCCAAATATTTAATGCAAAAAAACTGCGCCTAGCTCGAGATCGTAGGTTGTATAGTTCTTCTCATGGATTTTGAGCTGACGAGATACGTAAGCGATAACCTTGTCCCGTTGCATGAGGACACAACCGAGACCGAGGTTGGAAGCATCACAATACACAATGAAATCGTCGTTTCCATCGGGCAATGTGAGAACAGGAGCATTGCAAAGCATGTGCTTGAGGCTTCGAAAGGAAGACTCTTGTTCAGTTCCCTAAACAAAAGGCTTGTCTTTATGCGTGAGAGCGGTAAGCGGCACAGCGATCTTTGAGAATCCTTCGATAAATCGTCGATAATAACCCGCTAGTCCGAGAAAAGAACGGACTTCAGATGGGTTCTTAGGTGTAATCCAACTCTTAACGGCTTCAATCTTCGCGGGATCGAAGTGAATACCTTGACTATTAACAATGTGACCCAGAAACTGAACCTCCTCAAACCAAAATTCACACTTGGAAAATTTGGCATAGAGTCGATTCCCCTGGAGTAGCTCGAGAACCAAACGTAGATATTGCACGCGTTCGGTTTTCGACTTGGAATAGATCAAGACAACGTCGATGAATACGATGACGAAACGGTCGAGATATGGCTTACACACGCGAGTCATCAGACCCATGAAAACCGCGGGTGCGTTGGTTAAACCAAAAGGCATAACAACGAACTCATAGTGGCCGTAACGAGTGCGAACAACGGTTTTGGGTATATCCTCCTCTTGAATGCGTAGCTGGTGATAACCTGAGCGTAGATCGATCTTCGAGAAACATGTAGCACCTTGTAGCTGATCAAACAAATCGTCGATGCGAGGTAGGGGATAGCGGTTCTTGATAGCTAACTTATTCAATTCCCGATAGTCGATGCACATTCTAAATGACCCATACTTCTTTTTGATGAAAAGGACTGGCGCGCCCCAAGGAGAGGTGCTCGGGCGAATGAAGCCTTTCTCAAGTAATTCCTGGAGTTGGTTTGAGTGTTCACGCATTTCGGATGGCGCGAGTCGATAAGGAGCTTTGGCAATGGGGTTGGCTCCAGGAATGAGGTCGATTCGAAGTCAATATCACGACTTGGTGGGAGTCCTGGAAGATCGTAAGGGAAAACATTAGGAAATTCATGAACCACAGGAACGTCTTTCACCTCTGTCTTTTCTTTCTTTTCCTTCTCCGCTACTACAATGTTAGCCAAGAAAGCTCTGTATTCCTTGCGGAGATACTTGCTAGCTTGGACACATGACATGAGTTTGAGACCTTTCGAAGCAGTTTCGCCATAGACACACAATAGATCACCATTTGCGAGCGAGAATCGAATCATCTTATCGAAGCACACAACTTCAGCATGGTTTTTGCGAAGAAAGTCCATGCCTACTATGACATCAAAACATCCGAGTTGCATCGGAATAAGGTCGATTGGGAAGATGTGATTGTTGAGTTCAAGAGTACAATCACGAAGAACAGAATTAACGGCGACAGTTCTTTCGGTAGCGACTTCAACATCGAACGTCGAGGAGAGTTGGGAGCGCTTACGACTAAGGAGCTTCTCGAATTCGAACGACATAAAGCAATTATCGTGTCACACCCCGACCACGTAAAACATCAAATCGTGGCAGAAACGTCGGGGAGTGTTGTAACAGAATTATTGTTTCACAACCATGGCATTTAAAAGTTATGTTTTATTCATTAAACAAAGAGTTGCATTGTCTTAAAATAACCGAAACAAAGAGTACACCACATAATTAAACTAGTTCTATCTTCATTTTAAGTCTCTAAGGCACAGGTCCGCCCTAGTGTGTCACGAACCTCCTAAGCAACAGCTCCTGAAAACACATGTGAAAATAGGTACGTCAGCATAAAAATGCCTGTGAGATACATAGGTTTTATGAAAATAGGATTCATGACTTGAGTTTGAAGAAATGTTTAATAAATTTCAGTCATGAACCTTGTTAATTGTTTTGTTTTATAAAACATTTGAAAAACATTAGCAAAATCAGATGATATGTATATATAAAAGAATAATGTATGGTTAAATGAATAACCAAGTAAAATGAGTTTGTATAAATTGAGTTATTTGTCAAACAATGTTTAAGTGAAAATATGTTGTAAATGTAATATGTATAACTGAAATGGTTTAAATAACGCTACGATATGTAATACCATAAAAGCACTTATATATAGGAAGTACCAGCGGCGTATCCACCATGCTTTTATCATACTACATGTCGCCTCGTTATGTAAATCACTTACCCAAACAAACCACCAAAATGTAATGTTTAAACCAATTGTCAAATGTTTATGAGTAAACCAAGTCTATTGTCAATATAAACCATGTAATGTATAAGCAAAAGTCATGTATGGTAAGTAAAATGAGACTACTTAAACCACAAGCAAAAATGTACAAAACAAAGTAAAATAAATCAAAAGTTATGTTTTGTAAGATAAATACATGTTTTACTGATACAAACATTTATGCAGTAAGTTAACGCATACTTTCAAGCCTTGAGACAACAGGATAACCTTAGAGTAAAGATTATCAAAGTAAAATGTTTTCGGATTCAGTCATTCCTTACACCCAAACAAACCTAGGATGTCAGGAACGGGATTTTTCAAGTCCTATGGTACCATTACTTACTACCGAGCGACGTAGCTAATGTTAATGAATGTAATTTAGACCCGTTGAACAAACCAAATGTCATACCAAATATAAACATGTGATGAAAGTAATGTACTAAGTATGCTAAGTTAACATACCAAGCAGAAAAGTCATGTAAATCAATGTGCTAAATATGCTAAGTTAACATACATAGCAAAAGAAGATGTAATGTAAATCAATGTGCTAAATATGCTAAGTAAACATACATAGAAAAAGAAAATGAAATTATGTACTAATAGTGTGCTAATGAACATAGCAAGTATATGATATGAAAACATGGAAAGCATGAAAATAACAAGTAGGCACATGTGTTTCACCCCAAAACGTTTGGAAAACAGTAAAAGAGGGGTCTATGTACTCACTTGAGATTGCTCAATAGACTTTAGATATCCACCAAGCAAAGCTAGAAGATCACGGATTCAAACGGCACCTAATATAGGTAACTACATTAATAAACGGACCTATTCGGAGGATCGGGTAGCATGAGGGTTCGTAAACCAAATGAGTGTAGGAACTCATGTAATATGGTTTAACAAAGCCTACATACTAAAACGAAACTTATCCTAAGTGCTTTTGACCCGTTACGACCCGTTTAGGTAGCTTATGCTACTTTAACGCGTCGTTCGCGTAAAACGCGTTCGGAACGCCTAACTAGTCTTATGACAAGTAAGATATGCCTTAACAAGACTAACATTGTTGCTAAATCAGTTTAAATGTCAAAAGTTACGTTACATAGGTTTAAAATGAATTTTTGCATAAAAAGGGCATTTTGGTAATTTACCTAAGGCATATATACTACCTATCATACAACTACTTAAACGACGTGACCATAAGGTATAACCTCGGAAGGTTATTCCCTATACAACTATGGTCACCTAAAGTGTTTGGTCGGATCCTAATGATCGACCAAATGGGCCGGGTTCGAAAGTATAAGCGATTGATTAGATCGCTTACCTTTACGACCCTAGACAAGCACAAATCTAAAAGTGACGAGCTAAACATGTTAAAACATTTTTAACGAAGTTTAAAAATAGGTTTGGTATCAAGACAAAGGGTCTTGATACTCAAAAGTAGTTTGATTACAAAATACGCAAGAATACGCATTTTGGCCGAAACTACGACTCATCACTGAGCCTAGATAACGTGGTAATCAGTAGGTATAGTCACTAGGGACTATAACCATCGTGATTACGCTCACGTTATGAAGTTCAAACAAACTTCGTGTTGACCATAAACTGGTCAAAGATAAAAGTCAAACACTGTTTGACTTTCATGCTAAAAACGCGTAAAAGAACGAAGGGATACTTACAAAGGGTCCAAGAATGGAAGTTTGATCTGAAAACTTCCAGGTATGAAGTGTTGCAACTCCAACTTAGGCAAATAATCAGATCAAGGTGTGGTTTGAAGTGAAAACATGAGGGGTATATATAGTTTTCGTACAACCGTTAGGATCGTTCGTCGAGAAACGTGCTTCGATCTAGGCCGTACACATGGGCCCATTGTTTTACAAAACCATGGGAGCCCCTAGATTAAGTCCATTGTTTGGTAAAAAACGTTTGCAAGTGGGTTTTGAGTGTATAACAGCTGCAAACAGCTGTTAAAACTGGTTTTGCAGATGATGTGCGTGAAAGTGTTATATATATTAGGTGTATATTTTAAGCCCCTTTAACACTTATTTTATGCAAGTTTTAAATTTATAAAACACGATATTTTACTAACACTAAACACACATATGGGCAAGTGCACCCATCGTGAGCGTAGTATAGCGTTGGTAAGATACCGAGGTCGTCCAAGGACACAAGAGCTTTTAGTACCGATTTATCCTCAACGTCTAATCAAAATAAAAGGTTTAGAAAAAGGTTTTTAAACTAAGAAAAATAAAAACTAACTAAAATGCTGAAAATAAAAATAAAAGAAAAACAGATAGACAAGATGAATCACTTGGTTCCAACTCGTTTCTAGTATAACCTTTGATTATTTCCGCACTTTTGCACATAATTAAAAGATTATCTTAGTTATTGTAGTAGGCCCCTCTTTTGAAGGTGACGTTACCCTCACCCCAGTAGTTTGAGTCAGCAAGGATACAATCCTAAAAGGGTGGATTATTAGAAGATAATTAATTAAGTTATTAATGCAATATTGTGGTAGGCCCCGCTTTTGGCGGTGACGTTACCCTCGACTAAGTAGTCTGAGTCAGCAGGGATACAGTCCTAAATAGCCGGGTTATAGTATTAATAGTAGTTAACTTATGAGGGGATCAAAGAGTTTGGACCCCCGCCATCCAACACCGTGAAGCATTGAAGGGGGTCCTACTAAATTTGACCCAGGTCCATTGCAGGACCTCTAAACGCTGAACAATGGCAAGACCTTTACCAAACCGTTCCCTTAACCCCCGACCAGGTAGCCAACATACCTCCATATAGACCGTGGAGATATGAATGGCGAAAATCTTTTATTTTATATAGACAATAAAATAATGCCAAGACACCACGGACAAACGATAAGGATAGATCACCTTCAACATAAGCAACTAGTTATTAAAGTCATTAATACAAAACCAAATAAAAAGTGCAAAAGATTAGAAATAAAAAGTATTATACTAGACACTTTGTCTTCACCAAGTGATGTAAGAGACTTAGGCAAACATGGCCTTGATTGTCAAGAACTCTTACGATCAATCTTGGATCCCGAGACGACTCACACACTCTACGATGGACAATGGATGATGGTGGTGGATGATGGTGTTATGGTGGTGGATGAAGTGTGAGAGAGGTGGTGTGCCAAGGGATGAGTTGAAATGAAACCAAGCACTCCTATTTATAGGCTGAACAGAAGGCTGGGCATGGCCCCGTGTCCGCTGGGCACGGCCCCGTGCCTGTCTGACAATCTCTCTCTTCATTAATTGTAATTCGCAATTACAATTAATGCGCCTGCTGTACTTTCGACACGCCCCCCGTGTTCGCTGGACACGGCCCGTGGTGGGCAATAGAAGCTTCTATAGGTTTGTCTTTTCTGCTGCTTCTTGGGCACGGCCCCGTGCTGGCTGAGCACGGGGCGTGTTCAGTCTTCTGCCTTCTCTATTTTGCTTGGGAAGATGCCGTTGAGGGGTCGGGCAGTCCACTTATGTTCCTTTCCTTGTATTTATGTTAGATTTAGCTGTCTTTTTTCTTCTTTTGTGAATTTGTGCTCATTTAATCCTGAAAATACAAAAGGAAGACAAAAACACTCTTTTTCCAACATTAGTACTTAAAAAGGGTTAGTTTTATGCCTCATTTGATGTAATTTATATGTTGCATTTTACAAAAATATAACCTTTTTGAGAACTTGAATTTCCCGAGTTAAACCTAGACAAGTAAAAAAAATGAAATTTTTGAAAAAAATTGGGGTGATTAGCATTTCCAATAGAGTTTTGTGTAAGGCTTGTATTTAGGACTTGCAAAATTTCAAGGTTTTAGCATCCCCCCCACACTTAAATTACACATTGTCCTCAATGTGTCCCAAAAATAAATTTTTAGGTTGATTAGATGTGTAAAATAGTGTTTAAGAGCAAAGATTTATGTTATTGGCAGTTTGGACACGGCCCCGTGGGGACCGGGCACGGCCCCGTGTTCAGGTGCCAGTAACGAAAATTAAAGAAAAGAAACAGAAGCCTGGACACGGGGGCGTGTCTGGTGAACACGGCCCGTGTCCAGTTACCTGAACTGGGCATTCTTCTGCAGTGGGTTCAGCACGGGGCCGTGTTGGTTGGACACGGCCCGTGTTGAACCTTCTGTAATGGAGAAAATCGTCGGGCTGCCTTGTTCTTGTGCATGGGGTCATTTTTCTCGTTCCCCTTTTCATCCCTTACCACCATGAGTGTGTTTTATTCATTATGAACCATCCAAACTTTAAAAACCATCATTTCATTGCATCATAGAGAGACCTTACAAAATCCTAATTTAAGATAAAACAAAAACTTAACTAAATAGGTCAGGAGGTACACGAGGTTATCATAAAGAGTTCTACTATTCTAAGAAAATTTCGAGAATAGTTTCCCGATATAGTAGGACTTTTAGCCGAAGGATTTCTTCCCTAAACGTTGTTTAAAGCCATTCTTCGATCTCCCTAGGAAGGAAGAATGCGGCTTCATTTTCCTCAGCAACTGGTGGCTGAGGGGGAACATTCACCGGGACTCCTTGCACCACTCTTCGCGGAGGCTCTTGGTGCATGGCGTACCATTCGGCCAGAATGACGACTTCGGGCACCACGTTCCACGCCCTTTGGGTTATTATAGGTACCAAAGGCGGGGAGGCGAGAAGGTTTAACCTTTGGTGCAAGAGGTTTACTTCTCGGAGACAGCCCTCCAGCCCCACTGTTAGATTGTTGATACGGTCGACCAATGCTTCCTCCACTCCCGTCATTTCGTCAATAGCTTCCCTTAGGGCGTAAACATAGTTTACAAGAGAGTCTTCTGCTGTTGATGATCTCCTCCCTTGTCGGTTACTTCTTGAAGATGATCCGCTTGTTCTGCTTGCCATTTTCTGTGAAAGAAACCGAAGAAAGCTAAATTTTTACAAAACAGTGCCTCGGACACGGCCCCGTGCTCGCTAAGCACGGCCCCGTGTCCATTTGTCTGCAGGATTTTAAGCTAAGGAGTCTTGGAGTTTTAAATTATTTTCATGATTTTTATCTGAGTTTTAAGCTTAGATAATTTAAAATAAAGTTATACAACTAACTTTAAACAAGAATCCTTAGCAAATAATCTCACAAACTTCACATAGGAGGTTGGAATCATGGGATTTCCAAGCTTCCATGGAGGAAATGTTGAAATTTTTTTTTTGAAAGAAGAGGAAATGAATAAAAGTGGAAGGGACAAGATGGTCCTTGGGAACCTTCTTTTAGCACTTACCTAGGATGGTATGAGTGAAGATCCCAGGAATCTCTGTCTATTGAAGTGGTAAAAAATGAGCAGGAATCAGGCTGCATTTAAAGAAAACGACAGCGCACTGGACACGGCCCCGTGTTGGCTGGACACGGCCCCGTGTGCAGAGGAAATCCTGACACATTTTGTCCGTATTCTGACAAAATCAGCAGAGAATCTTTTAGGTGAGCACGGGGGCGTGTTGACCTGGACACGGCCCCGTGTCTGGAGGCTGTCTTATGGAGTTTTGTTACTTCTAAGGATCTCGTCGATATCGGGTGGTTCCTTGCTGGTTGGAACAACCCCAAAGTGCCTAAGATACCTTAATTGTCCTAGACTAAGGCGAGAACGCAAGAGGTTGTCGGTGAGGGTAATTCCTATTTTCATTCTAGGTGGACAAGTCCAACCCTTTCCCGGGCTCTCGTTAAAGAAGGTGTATGCCGAATCGCTCAGGTCTATGTATGCACCGAACGAAGTCGATGGAGAGTCCTTCACGGCACAATCGGCACAGGGACGACTATCGTCCAAGTCTTTGCTAGGTATGAAGCTATTTTCGGGAGCAACGAGGTTGTCGGAATGCAGTTCCAACATTTCTTCATGGTTATCGTCTTGGGGTGGATCAATAAAGTCCTTCCCAAGCTCTTCTAACCAATTCAGAATTAGCTCTTCTAGTTGAAATAACTCGTCAAGGAGCATTTCTCCTAGAATATCTGGCTGGGCGCACTCGAGGGAGAAATAGTGTTTATTTTTACTTTCGCCCCTCTTAAGGTTATAAGGAATCGGTGGGTCTATGTAGTGGGGCCTATAATTTAGAAAGTAACATTTTAATTCTTTATGTTCGCCTCCACATAATTGACACCACGTACCATAAGAGTGCCGAAAGTAAAAACAATTACTATCACTCATGTTTATGTCAGAAATTACCAACCGCTGGGATCTAACGGTTCTGTTTTCAGTAACTGAAACTTGGGCACGGGGGCGTGTTGAGTGGGCACGACCCCATGTTCAGCTTACTCTCTGACTTAAAACAGGATTGCCAGTTCCAATGATTTAGCACGGGGGCGTGTTCAGCGGGCACGGCCCGTGCTGAGCTCTGCAGAAGCTGAAAAACTAAGAAAATCTAAAAAAATTAAAAAGAAAAAAGAAAAAATGATTAGGCCGTTGATTCCTAACTTTCTTAAAATCCTTGTGTTCCCCGGCAACGGCGCCAAAAACTTGATGCGCGTGAAAGTGTTATATATATTAGGTGTAGTGCACCCATCGTGAGCGTAGTATAGCGTTGGTAAGATACCGAGGTCGTCCAAGGACACAAGAGCTTTTAGTACCGGTTTATCCTCAACGTCTAATCAAAATAAAAGGTTTAGAAAAAGGTTTTTAAACTAAGAAAAATAAAAACTAACTAAAATGCTGAAAATAAAAATAAAAGAAAAACAGATAGACAAGATGAATCACTTGGTTCCGACTCGTATCTAGTATAACCTTTGATTATTTCCGCACTTTTTCACATAATTAAGAGATTATCTTAGTTATTGTAGTAGGCCCCTCTTTTGAAGGTGACGTTACCCTCACCCCAGTAGTTTGAGTCAGCAAGGATACAATCCTAAAAGGGTGGATTATTGGAAGATAATTAATTAAGTTATTAATGCAATATTGTGGTAGGCCCCGCTTTTGGCGGTGACGTTACCCTCGACTAAGTAGTCTGAGTCAGCAGGGATACAGTCCTAAATAGCCGGGTTATCGTATTAATAGTAGTTAACTTATGAGGGGATCAAAGAGTTTGGACCCCCGCCATCCAACACCGTGAAGCATTGAAGGGGGTCCTACTAAATTTGACCCAGGTCCATTGCAGGACCTCTAAACGCTAAACAATGGCAAGACCTTTACCAAACCGTTCCCTTAACCCCCGACCAGGTAGCCAACATACCTCCATATAGACCGTGGAGATATGAATGGTGAAAATCTTTTATTTTATATAGACAGTAAAATAATGCCAAGACACCACGAACAAACGATAAGGAAAGATCACCTTCAACATAAGCAACTAGTTATTAAAGTCATTAATACAAAACCAAATAAAAAGTGCAAAAGATTAGAAATAAAAAGTATTATACTAGACACTTTGTCTTCACCAAGTGATGTAAGAGACTTAGGCAAACATGGCCTTGATTGTCAAGAACTCTTACGATCAATCTTGGATCCCGAGACGACTCACACACTCTACGATCGACAATGGATGATGGTGGTGGATGATGGTGTTATGGTGGTGGTGGGTGGTGGATGAAGTGTGAGAGAGGTGGTGTGCCAAGGGATGAGTTGAAATGAAACCAAGCACTCCTATTTATAGGCTGAACAGATGGCTGGGCACGGCCCCGTGTCCACTGGGCACGGTCCCGTGCCTGTCTGACAATCTCTCTCTTCATTAATTGTAATTCGCAATTACAATTAATGCGCCTGCTGTACTTTCGACACACCCCCGTGTTCACTGGACACGGCCCGTGGTGGGCAATAGAAGCTTCTATAGGTTTGTCTTTTCTGCTGCTTCTTGGGCACGGCCCCGTGCTGGCTGAGCACGGGGCGTGTTCAGTCTTCTGCCTTCTCTATTTTGCTTGGGAAGATGCCGTTTAGGGGTCGGGCAGTCCACTTATGTTCCTTTCCTTGTATTTATGTTAGATTAAGCTGTCTTTTTGCTTCTTTTGTGAATTTGAGCTCATTTAATCCTGAAAATACAAAAGGAAGACAAAAACACTCTTTTTCCAACATTAGTACTTAAAAAGGGTTAGTTTTATGCCTCATTTGATGTAATTTATATGTTGCATTTTACACACATCAGCAGATCTGGGAGGGCCTCACGGCCCGCGTAAGGGGACCAAGACAGTCTACGCGGCCCGCCTGGGGGTCTCAGATCAGCAACAGGTTTCAAACAATGGCAGTTTCAGTCCCTGTTGGTGTTTAAAGCCATTTCCGACATGTGTAAGGCCCGTTAAGCAAACTTTAAGGCCCTAAAATGATGCATAAACATTTTGGACATAAAACATGCTCAAAAATATGCCGGATGTCGGTTCGTTTGGTCGTACGATCGCGATATTTGCTTAATTACGACGAAATGCGCACAAGCGCGAAAATCGATCCAAATTGCGCGACGAATGGATTTTTCTTATGCCAAACACTAAAATAAAATATTTTAGTGCTTACATAAATTTTTGGATGTCCGGATGTATTCATAACATTAGTTATGCACGAAAATGCAAACTTATGCACTTTTTGACGCTTTTAGTCCCTGAACGAGCATAAAGTTTATTTTAGCACACCGAACCCCTCAAAACCTATTTCTAAGCTATGTAAAGGATATTTAGGGTGTGTTTAACTGATGGTAATTTTCCGGAATGTCCATTATAGAGTCGGCATACTTTCGCAGTTTGTCAAATTTAGTCCCTGTAAGCGAATAGACTTGATTTTGCCATACCAAAGCCTTCAAAACTTATTTCTAAGTTATGTAAAGGTTATTTAAGGTATGTTAAGCATATGTTGATGTTCCGGCATATTTTTCACATTAAACTAACTACGTTTACGCACCAGTTTGCGTATAACTCTACAGAAGGCGATATAGAGTTTAAAATCGAATAAAAGTCAAAACATGAAAAACATCAAACATAAACAGACAATCATTGGGATCAAATACTTTATTTCATTGATAACTGAACTGTTTACACTGATTACAAGCACATATGTCACATATCGGCTCCAGTATCAAATAAACACGAAGCATAAATACCATTCACAAGGAACGTACCATTGACCACGTTGTTGTCGGCTTGGGCTTGGCGCACGTTGATGTTGAAAGTTCATGCGTGTGTTGCTTGTTGCTATTGATGCTGGTGTTGCTGCTGCTGCTGGGGCTCTTGTTTCACAACCCTGTTTGGGCACTTGTTGGCGAAATGGTTAGGATCGCCCCATGCGAAGTAGGCTCTGGCGTTGACCGCGGGTGCCAGAGGAGCTTGTTGACCCTGAGGGGCGGTGAGTAGAGCTTGATGAGCAGGAGCTTGTCAAGCACGGCAGTTGGTAGTGAAATGGCCATACATATTGCAATGAGCACAAAAACGGCAAGCGATGGTAGTCGGGTGGTGGTAGGTACAAGTAGGGCAAGGCGGGTGTGGCCCAGTGTATGCACGATTAGCAAGCGATGCATTTGCCATAGGCACCGCTACTTGACGCTGTTGGGCTGGTACAGCTTGTATCGGTGCAGCAGTGATCGCACAGTTCTTGATGCTGGAGCTTTTCTTTCTCTTGTTCTTCCTCTTGTTGCTCGAGGTGGTGGTGGTTTCAGCAGTTGGTGCGGTGGTGGTAGCTTGATGCAGGTGCTTTGAAGTTTTATCCCAGATACCAGCCTTGACCCGCTTGTCATTGATTTCAGCGGCCAGTAGGTAAGTCTCTTCGATCGTCTTAGTCTTAGCCGCTTCCACGAAATCAGCAACACAGTCAGGCAGGGCTCGGATATACTTCTTAATCGCCATGTCTGAGGTCTTGACTTGGTCAGGGCAGATGATGCTGTGCTGTTTGAAGCGAGAAATTAGAGCAGCATTTTCACCTTCCTTCTGCTTTATCTGCCAGAATTCATCTTCTAACTTTTGGCGCTCATGAGGAGGGCAGAATTCTTCCAGCATGACCTCCTTGAGTTCGTCCCATGACAGACCGTAGGCTGCATCATTTCCCCACTTGTTTCTCTCGGCCGTCCACCAGTCTAATGCGCGGGACTGGAAGACGCCGGTAGCACTCAGAGTGCGGAGGTCGTCGGGGCAACCGCTCTGTCGCAGTGTGACCTCAATGGAATCAAACCATTGGAACAACGCTGTAGGGCCTTCCTCGCCAGTGAATTCCTATGGCCCACAAGACTGGAACTGCTTGAAATTGAAGGGAGCTTTGGTAGTAGCTTTAGGAGCGTCGGTTCTCGACTCCTCAGATGATTTGCTGACGTTCTCGTAGACATCGCTCATGCCTTTTGCTACTTGTTTAGCGATGATAGAAGCAAGAAGTTTGTCTCTCTTTTCTTGACGAGAAAATGGTGTGTGATGGGATGATGGTCCAGTTGACATTGTCTGTAACAGACATCGCCATAGGTCTCAGACACATCATAATCGAATCTCACCTCACACGTCTACTACTTACTAACGCTTAGGAACACGCAATGTAGCACGTATCACATAAACACATAGACACATAATCACAGATTCATATAAACACAGAAACACATAAGCACATCGAGCACAGAATCCACAAAAAGCACATAAGCACGAAATCACAAGATGCAGTCAGGATACAGAAACCTGTCATTCACAGTTCACGAGTGTTCGAATGTAGCGATCGCGTTTAATATATCGAGTCGTGTAGTATAAGCGTATAACGTAGCATAAAGTCGTCCACAATTCAGCGATTTGTTAACATTTTGAGGTAGAAGTGCAATGCGAGTCGTGCGTGTCGATCGAATATGAAAGCAAAAATCGAGTAAATCTCCAAAAATTTAAACACATAAACAGGTAAACACACATATAAGCACATAAAATCGACGAATCATCAGAGTCGGCAGTTGCGGGCTCAGAATCAAAACACATAAAAATCGAGAAATAGATTCTCTGCGGCTAGTAGACTTCTACTATCCAAAGTGGTTCAACTATTCGCAAGGACTTGTTGTGCACATTTGACCTTCAGGACTATGCTTTTGCCTCGATTCTTGGGCGTTTGGCACACATCCCGTTAGTCATATGGTGACTTCAGGTCATTGGAGTCCGTCGAGACTTTGGTGAGAGTTTTGTAAAATGGGCGAAACAAATCATCAAGGTTAGGGTTTCACCCCTGGCTTAACAACTTCGCTCCTGTTTTGATAAAATAGAGGAGATTATTCATCAAAATATGGATTTCACTCTTGATTTGGCATAATTCTCCCCGTTTGTAGATAAAAATACGGGTTGATTAAGCAACTTTAGTCGAGATTTTGCGGTTTTCACACCTAATCTTGACTTAGTTGCCCTTTCCTAGTTGAAAATTCGAGTGCAGTGATAGTGTAGCATAAGCGAGAATAGCGAGAAATAGCGATTCCTCTGTTTTTGCACAAGCTTACCGCCATTCCTATCATACATATCCCTACTGGATGTGCACAAGTCGGTCTTGTTGGTTCTTAACTATAGACTAGGTCTCTAAGACATCGACCCGGACTAGGTCGTGTCTTGCCTAATTCCCTATAGTTATGGCTCTGATACCAATCTGTCACACCCCAACCGATGGCGAAAACATTGGGGCATGGCACTGAGCGAAACAGATTGTCCAGAAGTTTCCATAACAATTATCATTACCAATCAATTTAAAATAACATGTCCCATACCATGTCTCAAAAGGTAAACAAATTATTACACACAAAATCTAGGCAAATAGTCTATTCCGACAACTCAGATTTAAATAGAGCAATTGTTTATCTGCTTCTAGAGACCCTTGATTCAATTAGTACAGACAACTATTTGTTGGCCTATAGAGCCTTATTCTAGCCTCGATTGCCTAGCAGATGTGCATCCTAAGCACCTGTCACATACGTTAAAATAAAGTCAATACATATAATGTAAAGGTGAGCATACAAGTTTGATAATATTATATAGAATTCGAATTTCGTTTACGCATAACCAGCACGTACACATAGAGAAATGAAGCACGTTAGTTATCGACATAGGTCCATCGATACCAATGACCGCGGATTGACTGCTAGAGGCAGTTCGCAATACATGATTACCACCGTAATCCATGCAAGTAATTGTCCTTAACAACCCCTGCGAACAAGTGCTGAGTCCAAACTATAGTACTATCGTTGCTAAGGCAGGTAGACAGGATTCCATGTGTAAACATAACAAACAAGCATTCATAAGCCACGTATAACATGCATTAACGGTTAGCGTTCAAATAGTATCGAGTAGTGTGTTTATTGTGGTTTGAATATTCGTAACGTATGTAACGCCCAAAAGTGCGTAAAGCAAAAAGGGATCGAGTATACTCACAGCGGTTGGATGGATTGAAGGGAGCGCTTGAGAGTAAGGTTAGCCTGAATAGTTCGATAGCATAATGATAAGTGTCGCGTTAAACGAGAATAAGTGTTGGTGGGTCGGACAAGTGGTCGGTCGGGTGGCAGTCCGATCGGTCAGCTGACCGTGCGGGTGACTGTCCGTTCGGACAGTTGTCCGGTCGGACGGTAGTCCGATCGGATGACTGTTCGAGTGGATTGTTTCTTCCTTTGAGTAGGATGTTTGACTTTTGAAGTTTTTGTTGTAGCATTCGAAAACATTGAAGTGTTTCTACCTTTCAGGTTGGTCGATCGGACAGTCGTTCGATCGGCCGGCAATCCGATCGGCTGGGCACTTCAACAAGAACAAGTTCACAGCGGGATGCCACTTGATCGGACAGTAGTTCGATCAGGTGGCATTCCTAATGCATTGAACATGTTGAAAAATCGATTAAGTGTTAAAGCCCAAGTATCTCATGATTCGAAGAGTAATCCGATCGGATGGTAGTCCGTTCGGACAGCAGTTCATTCAATACTTAAACTTCAAAGATTTGAAAAAGTGATTAAGTGTGGGACCCAAGGTGCAAGCCGTTCGGCTGACCGGTCGATCGGGTGGCTGTCTGTTCGGACAGCAGTCCGATCGGACGACACCTCGTCCTGGTCGTCCTGTTCACATATTATCTCTTCAAACTCAAATTCCAACGGTTTCAGCCACTCGCCGGTGTAGATTCTCTATATACCACATGCTTGACTTGATACGCTCACGTATCCGATCGATCTTGTCTGTAGTTTCCTGAACCATCTCAGGCCAATAAATCGTTTATCCCTGGTCTCCGCCTAACACAAAAGGGGACCGATACTTATGTTCCTATAAAGCTTCACATGAAGCAGCCTAAACAACGGTATGATATCTAATATTGTAGGAAAACTCCACTAAGGGCAAGTGAGTATTCCAACTTTTCATCAAAGTTCATCACACAAGCACATAACATGCCCACCACAGTCTGTATCGCTAGTTTACTCTGGCCGTTCGTCTGAGGGTGAGATTCAATACTAAGGTTCAACCGAGAGTCATATGCCTTCTGAAACATCTACCATACCCTTGGCACAGAACGACCATCTCGGTTGGTCAAGATAGAAACAGGCACTCCGCGACGTGCCTCAACCCTTCTAGGCTAAATCTCTGCTAACTACCTTGTGTTGTCTTCCTCACTGATTGGTAGGAAATGTGTAGGCTTGGTGAGTTGATCAATACTCACCCAAATCATATGGTGACCTTTTTGGGTTCTTGGTAGCTTGTAATGAAATCCATTGAGATTCGTTCCCACTTCCATACGGGAATCTCAGGCTGTTGCAGCAGCCCTGATGGTTTCTTATATTCTGTCTTAACCTCAGCACAGGTAAGACAGTTACCCACATATGTAGCTATATCAGCTTCCATCTTGGGCCACTCATATTAATCCTTCAAGCCTTGGCACATCTTGTCGGATCCTAGGATGGATTGAGTACCTTGACCTATGAGCCTTGCCCCAAAATAAGCAATCGTAAATTGTCGCGAAACGGAACCTAAAGTCGTTCCATGAAGTGTAATGTCCTGTTTACCTTAGGCAATAATCGCACTGCCATTCTATGTAACGCTTCAGCTCGAAGGCTTTATGGTTTGAGCACCTCTTGCTCAGCTTCACGAATCCAAGTGACGAGATTTGTCTGTATGCTTATCTCTAAGGCTCGCACCCTTAGAGGCTTTGCGCGATCCTTGCGGCTCAAGGCGTCTGCTACAACGCTTGCCTTGTTCAGGTGATAATCTCACAGTCGAATCATTCAGCAGCTCATTCCACCTAGTTATCTCATGTTTAAGTCCTTCTGATCAACGGTGTGCTGCAAACCCTTGTGATCAGTAAAGATCGTGCAGCGTTTGCCTATACAAGTAATGACATCAAATCTGTAACGCACAATTACTGCACCTAGTTCAAGGTCTCTTATCATGATCCCTTAATCAACGTGCCGCGTAGGCGATGACTTGGTCTCGTTGCATCAACGCACAATCGAGACCTTGTCAAGAAGCATCACAAGAACCGCAATTCTATTGGTACTGTCAGGTGAAGACAAGATAGGTATCGACTAGGTTAGGGTTGTTAGCGGTTGAGCAGTCCTTGAAAAGTTTTTCTAGGGGTCATCTGATACAGCCTACGTTCCCCAAAAATTCTTAGTTGTGTCTTAGGGACTCCTTAGTTCTTGATTACAGGGTCGACATGAATCTCATTCTTATCCACCACGTATCCTAAGAATCTTACCTCGTGAATCCAAAGTTCACTCTTCGACTTCCTGGCACATAACTGTTCTTTCTCTAAGAGTCCCAAGATAAATTGCAGATGTTGCTCATGACCTTCCTTAGTCTTTGAGCATATAAGAATGTAGTCAATAAATATAATCACGATCTTATCCAGGTACGGCTTACACACCCGATTCATGAGGTCCATGAATACTGCCGGTGCATGTGTTAAGCCAAACGGTACGACAAGGAACTCGTAATGCTCATAGCGAGTCCTAAAGGTCGTTTTAGGGATACTTCCTTCTTGTATTTGCAGTTGAGGACATCATGACCTCAATTCGATCTTGGAGTAGTATCTAGAACCTTGTAATTGGTTGAACAAGTCATCAATCCTTGGCAAAGGATGCCGGTCCTTGATATCCAATTCTCTGAAGTTGATGCAAAACGGAAACTGCCAACTTTCTTCTCGTGCCATCAACTAGTGATACCCTGTCCTTAAGTCCACCTTGGAATAGTAGCTGGGACCTGGCAGTTGGTCGACAAGTCATCGATTCTCGGTAAGGGGTACCGATTCTTGAGGGTTAGTTGTCCATCTCCCAGTAACCTATGCGTAATACTTTTTCCACATAGTTCTTCTGAGTTCCTTTCAGATTAGGCTGTGTACGCGTGTAAAAATTGTCGTCCTACTTCTTAACGAATAACATCAGGGGGCTTCCCATGGTGAGAGGCTCAGCCTGGTAGATTTCCTCTGTCTAGCAGATCCTGCAGTTGCATCGGAGGCTCCTGTATCTCGGACGGAGCTAGTCGGTAAGGCGTCATCTGGCACTGGTGCTACTCCTGGCACTAGGTTCATCCTAAGCTCCTCTTGTCGCGGTGGAGGTAACCCATGAAAGTCTTCAGGAGAGGCTTCTAGAAATCCCTTCACAACGGGTATGTCTTCTGGCCTTGGCTTCTTGGTCTCTTTATTGACAACATGAACAAGGAAGGCTATGCAGCCTATTCGGAGGCGCTCCTGTGTCACTACGACCAATGTAAGATGTCGCAAATCCACTGCCTTATGGGCCCTAGTGCCCTCGCATCTATTGCAAGAAGGTTGTGTACTATAAGTGTCTCATCATTCGCAAGAGGGATGCGAATGACTTTCCTTTTGACGAACATCTTCAGTTCTATGCTTGGATATCCAATCCAAGCTGACTACATTATCATGACTTCCCAAGTCAATGGTAATAGAAGGTTCCTGCCTTCTAAGTTCCGAAAGACAATCTTTAATTATCTCATTCTCTTTAACTAACCTTCTATATGCCAATTCTAAGGAATACGGGGCGTTTATTCTACTTGAAACTAGGCCAGGTAATTTCTTAAGTTCTAGGCATACAAGGTTAAAGTCGGTGCCAGTATTAATAAAAAATAGATGCATAGAGTTGGTTAATAGGGAACGTACCCGTAACAGCATCTGGATCCTGACGTGCTTCACGAGCTCCGTTCGTGAAGACCCTTCCTTGCTTGGTTCTTCCTAGGGCAATCTTTCCTAAAGTTCCCTACTTCACCACATTTGTAGCAACCTGGAACTTTACCATTATCTCTTCCGTCTTGGTTTTCGTCATCATTCCCTCCTTGTTTGGGATACTTCGCCCAACAGGCATCTTTGTTGTGCCCTTCTTTTCCACACCTACCACACTTAGGCCTCAGACATCGACCTTCATGGTGAAAATTGCATTCCTCGCATCTCGGCTTTGTCCCCAAGTAAACGTTACCACCGGCCATATTAGTGGCTCCATAAGCTTTCCTGCCACGAGGCGGGTCCACTTCCCTTTTTTTGTTTACTTTAGAGCTTTCATAACTAACTTGGGTGCCTATCTTTAGGTTCGAAGACTTCCTTTTCTTATTGCCCGAAGAATCCACATGAGTCTCTTTCTTGTTTGTCCCAGATCCCAAGACTTTCCCATACGAAGGGCTTCTTCAGTAAGTGCGACACTCAAATCGATAGCCTTTGTGATGGTTGGAGGCTTTGAGGCAGTAACCATGCTCAGGATTTGAGGTGCAAGTCCCCAAATGAATCGCTTAATCCTCTTGAACTCTGGCTCGACTAAGTAGGGAACAACCCTAGACAAGTCGTGAAAGCATTGGACGTACTCAGAAATCTTCGACCCGTCCATTTTCAAATTCCAGAACTCAGTCTCAAGCTTCTGGATTTCGGCCCTAGAACAGTACTTCTTTCGCATCAATTCCTTGAGCTCGTCCCAGCTCAGTGCATAAGCAGTAGCTTCACCAAGGGTCTGAACCTGAAGGTTCCACCAGGAGAGTGTGCCATCCAAAAACAACCCTGAGATATAGGTAACCCTGTGCTCGGGCGAACATTTACTCATTCTCAGAACGGAGTCAGTCCTTTCTGCCCAACAAACAAAAGCAACGACACCTCATGTGCCATCAAAATTCAATGCCTTACAGTCCAGGAACTGTTTATAGGTGCAGCTAGTTGGAGGGTTACTTCCGGGAGTGCCACCGCTGCGTTCAGAGCGGAGGGCTTCATGTTGCGCTATAGCTTGGGAAATGCGCTCATTGTATTCGGCCTTAGTTAACGTAATGGTGTCCGTGCCACGTCTGGGCGGCATCTTCTTCTGTCGATAGGTATGGGGTAGGTTAGACAACAATCCATAATTGTCTATGAGGTACATATTACCACAAGCAAACATGTAATCACTCAATATCACATGCATATATAATCAACAACGTATAAGTAAGGAAACAACTACTGAGCTTTCATATAGGCTTGACAACTTGACTTATTGTTTGTAATAGGGAAAACAAAATGAACTTGAGGTTACATCCCCTCGGTCATACAAGTTTCATAATATGAAAGTAGTAGTTATCTTCCTTCTACATTGGTTTTCTTAAGTCTTTAGCTTCACAAAGATGGGTATACTCCCCATGATATAGGGGTGATAGAGAGTGTAACGACACTGAATCTTTCTCGGGTGTTAGCCATCTTCACTTGCTTAGATATCGGTTCCCAAACAACTCGTACGGGTAGAAGTGTCAGACACGAAGTAGGTAAAGACAGGTTTCCTACTTTGTAAAGTGCTAAGGAAACTGTCTAGGTATTGTTCTACTAGATGAAGATGTGAACACTTGGAAATTTTTTTGGATGGGTGGTGATCATTAGCTCGACCCGCAGAGTCCACCAAGATTTCCATGCACTACAAGTCGTTA
This sequence comes from Helianthus tuberosus, assembly GCA_030545235.1. NCBI lineage: Eukaryota > Viridiplantae > Streptophyta > Magnoliopsida > Asterales > Asteraceae > Helianthus > Helianthus tuberosus. The sequence goes on from JARYGA010043634.1 coordinate 34,438, forward strand.
TTACGTGGGCCCTCATAATAATAAATTGTCTTGCACGATCACCCCAACTTTCCCTCGTTCAAAGCAGATGATCCACTAAAGAGGGGATACTACTGTCCTTATACCTTCGACATGGATAGGACCATTGTGGTTGTCCATGTGCTAACATCCATTATCGTTACGCGCGAATAGTCACAATGATTAAACGTAATAGGAATATGGAGAATTCCTAGTAGTTGGAGGGACACCTTATAGATGAGTACTTTATCTTCCTTATCTGGTCAAGTGTGTCGTCAATCTTGTTTCACAAAAGCACAGGGACCTCGTCCTGCTGATAAGGGTGTTGTCCAAGGTTGCCGCCTCCGCCTCGCCGTCACTACCGTAGTCAGGCACCTTCACAATCGAGAGGGAAGAGCAGCCATCTTCTACGAAACCAGCTCAGGATCTCGTTTGGTAATCACTCCAGCCATGAGCGTCACCATAAATGTGAGGTCGATAGTCTCATCGTGCGAGTCATGAACATTAATAGGATTCGGAGTCAAAGGTATCTTGTTCACGTCTATAATTATTCCGTACACTTATACACATATATATTAATAAATAAATATGTTACTTAGTATAAACAGGCAAATAGTTGCATCATGTCACATATAACTCTTGTTTGTTCTTTCAGGGGGGGGGGGTCATTTTGTCTTTGGCAAGTCTATCTCACGTAGACTATGCCTCAATTGGCATTTTTATTTGGGGTATTCTCCTCCCTATTAATGTCCTTGCCTTGTCTTTTCTTTGGAAAATGTTTGACTCGTGGATCTTGGCGCTTTTGTGAATGCAATGAAAAACCTTTTTGTAAAAAATGTTTTCGTGAGAGAGTCCTAGTGATTGTAGTCTAGACTCGAGAAGGAATCCTAGTTCACTACAATCGAAGCTCTGATACCAAACTGTCACACCCTGACTTTTGCGGAAGCGTATGATGTGTGACTTGTTCAATATCATTGCATTCAATCATAATAAACAACTATATGATCAAAACGATGTTCATCCATTCATTAAGTTTAAGATATTACAGACACCAGTCATTTAAGTTTCAAACAACACACCCTTTGACTAAGTTACAAACCAACAATAGTGGATGACATCTAACTTGGAATTTACTTCTAGAAACAACACCCGCGACCAAGATCCAACTTGTTTCCTGAAATACATGTAATTTTGAAATCATCAACAAAAGTTGAGCGAGTTCATGCGTTTTGTATGAGCATTGATAAGCTTGTAAACATTTGAGAGACTCCTTTGAAAACAGGTATGAAAAGCATCTATGAACAAATTAATGTTTTGCAAAGGCATTAATGTATGTGAAGACATAGGGAACACTCAATATGAGTAGGCTTATACCCTCGTCGATTTCCTCGACTGTGTCGAATTTCCCTGCGACTGTGTCAATTTACCTTGATTGTGTCAATTTACCTTGACTGTGTCAAGATTACCCTTGACCTTTGTCGAATTACCTTGGCTGGGACACCAAAGCACTCAAGTGGTCACATAAGGACCATGAGTGGGGCTCGGCCGTACCCGTTAGATCTAACCTTCATCCATAATTAAGAGTTAATGGCATTTCAATTTCAATCTATGCTCACATGATCTATAATTCATTTCATAGCCAATTCATACCATTCAAACGTATGCAACATGTATTCCACCCCCGAGAGTTATAAATCTGAAAACAGTTAAGAGAAAAGGGGGACATGAACTCATAGTTTTGCGTTCTTCAATCCGACGTAACTCAAGCTTAGTGTGCACGACTACCTACAACGTACTAAGGTCTATTATGTCACACCCTGACCACGTAAAACAACAAAACGTGGCGGAAACTTCGGGTAGTGTTGTAACAGAATCATTATTTCAGCCGCTGGTACTTCCTATATATAAGTGCTTTTAACACATTATATATCGTTGCGTTATCTAGATCACTTGGGTAAACGATTTCGAAACAATGTCACACAAGGATGTTTTCTGAATAATATAAACCATACGAGTTTTATTAACGAGTTTTTATGAGATATTTTACAATTTGATTTAATAAAACAAATGTTTTGGAGTTAAGAATCATGGCTACGAGATTTTTCAAACTATAACCAACTTGATTTGAGTTGGTTAATTATGTCGCAATATTATAATTTTCAAAACAAGGTTTTTAAATAAGTATTGCAACATGTAAAACGAGCCATGAAACTGACACTCATATAAAACCTATGTACTCGCCAGCATTTTTATGCTGACGTATTTTCACATGTGTTTCAGGTACCATAGTCGATGATGTTTGATGATGATACCTGTGTTCGCTCACATAGGAATGGACGAGGCCTTAGTGACTTAATAACAATGAAAGTCTATTTGTTCATGTTTTGTTTCTAATTCCAATGTAATGTAATACATTTAAATTCAATAAAACGAAATTGTTTAAATCCATGGTTGTGAAACAATGATTCTATTACAACACTCCCCGATGTTTCTGCCACGTTTTGTTGTTTTACGTGGTCGGGGTGTGACAGAAAAGTTGGTATCAGAGCCAATGGTTATAGGGAATTAGGTTATTAGTAATGCTTTGACCTAGACTATAACCTTCCTAGGACCCTAACGCGAGTTTACTTGCGTTTAGTCATAAAACAATACAGTTGCCTATCTTTAGGCAGCAACCACAATAAGAACACAAAATTCGAATCTGCTTTGAAAACTAATCATCTGTTCCAGGATGATTTATTATAAGGTTTCGAACCTTCAAAGTTGTCAAATTCTCGTCAAAGTTTAGGGCTACATAATGTCAACACGTGCAAACTGGAAGGGTGGGTGCCTGTACCCTGAGCTTTCTGTCTAAGGCTAGAGTGTTCATACAAATCCGTAATATCGGACCAGTCACTCTTACCTGGGAACTCTTGCGGTGAGTGTCCACTTATAGGCGAGCATGTCTTCGCGATACATTATGAGGACCTATTTGCTTTGATTCAGCCTTTGTGTGTCATTTGTTTGCTTCGTGGTTCAAACAAATGACCATCACCCATGATTTTGGTCGGTAATTGTAACATCCAATTCTTACCCAATGCCATTCATTTGTTTTCTCTCTTGTTTCCCCTTTTTAGAATGCCTCCACGACGCGAAAATCAGGTACCTATTGAAGAACTGGCAGCTGTCATTATGCAGCAAATGATTGCTGCAATCCCGAACATCGTTGCTCAATGTAACCAAGCTCTCAACAACAATAATGCCCCCTGCAACTTCAAAACGTTCAACTCGGCGAAGCCATCAAAGTTTTATGGGTCTCAAGGAGCGACTGCACTTCTTCAATAGTTCTAGAGTCTAGAGAGCACCTTCAGACATGTCCAACGCCCAAATGAGCGAAAGGTAGAATTCGCATCTAGTGTCTTTGAGAAACGAGCTTTGACATGGTGGAATGGTGTGATGAGAGATAGGGGTGCCGATGTGGCAATGGCTCAAACGTGGGAAGAGCTTCGAGCTCTGTTGATGAAGGAATTTTGTCCTCGTCACGAGATCAGGGCCTTGGAAAGGGAATTCGACGATCTTAAGCAAGATAACGGTGAGCATCGAGCCTACACCATCGTTATGAGGAATTAAGTCTGTTATGCCCGAATATGGTTACGCCTTTGGATAAGGCAATCAAAAAGTACATTGATGGCCTCCCTGACCCAGTACAAGACATTGTGACTGGTAGTAACCCCAGTACGGTTAGGCAGGCCATTGAGCTATCTGCTACCTTGACTGAATCTCAAATCAGGAAAGATAAACTTTTCCGAAAAGGTGATAAGAAACCAATCGAGGAATCGAAACCCAAAGATGAACAGACTGAATCCTCCAAGAAGTTAAGGAAGCAAAAAGCTTCCCAGAAATTCGCCGTGGTTGCTCACAATGATCAACCTGCCCCCAACCAACCAGCTCAACCCCCTGCTAGGAAGCCATACAACGGAACTGCACCCTTGTGCAGCCAATGTAACCTTCATCATCATGCTAGTGTGAAGTGCTGCAAATGCCAAATTTATGGACTTATAGGTCATACAGCAAGAGTTTGCCGAGCTGCAGTTGCACCAAATCAAGCTGACAACAATCCTGCTCAAGCTCGTTTTCCACCAGGTTCTTGCTACAACTATGGCGAGATGGGTCATTTCCGAAGAAATTTCCCAAAGCTTGCTAATGCAAATCCAGCACAGGGATGAGCATCTGACCGACTAGAAGACAACACCGTTTAGAAATAATTATGTCTTATGTATTATTTTCTTTTGTTGTTAAGGTCCATGAAACAGTTGTTATCGTTGTTTATAAATAAATCTTTTATTTACATTGCAATATATTTATGTGGTTGCATGTATAAACAACATATCCCCTATAATACCGACAATCAAGGAATCGTATTCCTTGAAGAACAGACTACCCCCAAAATTCTTCCATTTTATGATCTCTTGCGTTTTCCATGAAAATCCTAAGTACCCGTTTCTTCCAAAGAAACGAAGTACAAGGCGCAAGTTACAACTCTGGACGAATACCCAAAGTACCACTATAAATCCTTAATAGGGTACCTAAGGGTATTTCCGTAAATCCTAAAATTGTTGTGTGCCTTAATTTGAATATTACGTTTCTTTGAAAACAAAATCGAATTTTCGGAAGATCATCCTATCTTCAAAGATAGATTCTTGAAAATGATAAAAGTTCCAAATGAAATCCACGGATTGGATTCCTGGTGTGCTTTAAATATCCATGTCCAAAGATAACAAATTAAAGGTTAAATTAAACAAATATGTGATTTTGTGCTTATGTGTTCCCTTTTATGTTTTTGTGTGATCCAAGTTTTTGTTATCCAAATCCTCGTAGAATCTTCCATATCTTCGTATAAGGGATTCATAGCAGGATATCCAAATGTACTACCTTAAATCCTTAATGGGCTTCTACGTAATAGTAAAGACCCTTGGATTATAATGTACTATTCCATAATTAGACCCCTTGAGTGATCTAGTTAAACAGATTGATCCAAAAATCTGGTTAGGAATATCATGTGATGATATAGCTGAAAAGACTCCTTGGTGGTCTAATTAAAGAGATCATTTATCGATCTAATTAAAAGGACCCTATGATAGTCTAGTCACACTCATCACAGGTTTGATTTTCTTCCCCTTCACATTAAAAAACAAACTGTGTGGATTGTGCAAGGAATTACGTAATTATGGATGCATACATAATTATGGAATTCAGTGCATAGAAACCACAGCAAGTTTTGTCATGTGTCTATAGTTGACTCAGGTCATTTCCGTTTCTGAAGAATACCCATTGAGGAAAATGACTCATTCCGTTCATTTTCGTTTCTGGAGAATATCCATCGAGGGAAATGAATATTCTTGATTTTTCCTTCATTTCCATTTATGAAGAATACCCATTGAGGAAAATGACTCATTCCGTTCATTTTCGTTTCTGAAGAATATCTATCGAGGGAAATGAATATTCTTGATTTTTCCTTCATTTCCGTTTCTGAAGAATACCCATTGAAGAAAATGACTCATTCCGTTCATTTTCGTTTCTGAAGAATATCCATCGAGGGAAATGAATATTCTTGATTTTTCCTTCATTTCCGTTTCTGAAGAATACCCATTGAGGAAAATGACTCATTCTGTTCATTTTCCTTTCTGAAGGATATCCATCAAGGGAAATGAATATTCTTGATTATTCGTTCATTTTCGTTTCTGAAGAATACCCATTGAGGAAAATGACTCATTCCGTTCATTTTCGTTTCTGAAGAATATCCATCGAGGGAAATGAATATTCTTGATTATTCGTTCATTTTCGTTTCTGAAGAATACCCATTGAGGAAAATGACTCATTTCGTTCATTTTCGTTTCTGAAGAATATCCATCGAGGGAAATGAATATTCTTGATTATTCGTTCATTTTCGTTTCTGAAGAATACCCATTGAGGAAAATGACTCATTCCATTCATTTTCGTTTCTGAAGAATATCCATCGAGGGAAATGAATATCCTTGATTTTTCCTTCATTTTCATTTTTAAAGATTGTCCGTTGAGAGAAATGAAAGGATTATGCCTTGTATAATATTTGATGGGTTATTCTATGCAAATAGATAAATACCCTAGATTCCATGCAAGGCAATTATTTAACACAGCGTCACAGACAGACTCCTACGAATAAATTTCGGGACGAAATTTCCTAAAGTAGGGGAGACTGTGACACCTGTGCCTATGCGACCATCAAACAAATACCAAACCAATGAAATATTGTATTTCATACTTGGTATTGTATAAATATGTGTATCTTTTGCACATATCAATTGTTGTTCGATTTCAAGCTTTAAATCGCTTTCTAGAAGGTTGTACGTGCACTGATGCGTCAATATAACCAGTTTAATGCAACGAACACTCCGGAATAGTGAAATAGGCTTAACATACCTTAAATAACCTTTACATAAATTAGAAATAAGTTTTGGAGGGTTTGGTGTGGCGAAATCAAGTTTATTCGCTTACAGGGACTAATTTCGTCAAACTATGAAAGTATGCCGATTTGTACTGTAACGAACATTACGGAACATGAACATAAGTTATACATACCCTAAATATCTTTTACATAGCTTAGAAATAGGCTTTGAGGGGTTCGGTGTGCTAAAATAAACTTTTTGGTCATTCAGGAACTAAAAGCGTCAAAAAGTGCATAAGTTTGCATTTTCGCGCATATCTTACGTTCTGAATACATCCGGACATCCAAAAAATTATGTAATAATTAAAATATTTTATTTTAGTGATTGGCATGATAAAATTCCATTCGTCGCGTAATTTGGATCGTTTTCCGCATTCGTTCGTGTTTCGTCGTAATTAACCGAACAACGCAACCGTACGACCAAACGAACCGAAATCCGAGATATTTTTGAGCATGTTTCATGTTCCCTATACTTTAAATTCATTTTAGAGCCTTGAAATTAGATTAACGGGGCTTAAACGTGTCAAAAATGCATCAAAAACCATGTTTTGCACATTCAGGGACCAAAATTGACAATCTGCCATAGTTATCTTAGGAAGGGACCAAAATGAAAAATCTAAATTCCAGCTTTTTCCAGCTGTTCCCCTCATTTTCACATGGTTTTAATGAAACTAGGGGCTCCCATGGTTTCACAAAACCATGGGCACATGTGTACGGATGAGATCGAAGCTCGTTTTACGATGAACGATCTTAACGGTTGTGCAAAAACTATAAATACCCCATCTATCTCATTGTTGCAACTCACATTTGATCTGATATTTCTCTAAGTTGAGGTGCTTTCACTTCATACCTGAGAATAATCGGGTCAAACTTCCGTTCTTGGACCTTTTGTAAGTCCTCTTTCGTTCTTTTTCGCGTGAAAGTCAAACTGTGTTTGACTTTCTCTTTTACCAGTTTATGGTCAACATGAAGTTCGCTTGAACTTCATAACGTGAGCGTAATCACGATGGTTTTAGTCTCTTGTGACTATACCTACTGATTACCACGTTATCTAGGCATAGTGGCGAGTCGTAGTTTCGGCCAAAATGCGTATTATTGCGTATTTTGTAACCAAACTACTTTTAGGTATCAAAACCGTTTGTTTTGATACCAAACCTGTTTTCAAACCTCGTTAAGCATGTTTTAACATGTTTAGCTCGTCACTTTAGGTTTAGTGCTTATGTAGGGTGGTAAGGTAAGCGGTCTAAAAACCCGCTTATACTTTCGAACCCGACCCGTTTGGTCGATCTTTAGGATCCGACCAAACACATTAGGTGACCATAGTTGCATAGGGAATAACCTTCCGAGGTTATACCTTATGGTCACGTCGTTTAAGTAGTTGTATGATAGGTAGTTTATATGCCTTAGGTAAATGACCAAAATGCCCTTTTTACGCCAAAATTCATTTTAAGCATATGTAACATAATTTTTGATATCTAAACTGAGTTGGCAACAATATTAGACATGTTAAGGCATATTTTACTTATCATAGGACTAGTTAGGCGGTCCGAACGCGTTTTACGCGAACGACGCGTTAAGGTGGTGTAAGCTACCTTAACGAGTCGTAATGGGTCGTAAGCACTTAGGTTAGGTTTCATTTTAGATTGTAGGCTTTCTTAAACTATATTACATGAGTCCCTACACTCATTTGGTTTACGAAACCTCATTTTATCCGATCCTCCGATTTAGGTCCGTTTATTTACATAGTTACCTATATTAGGTGCCGTTTGATTCCGTGATCCCTCTAGCTTTGCTTGGTTGTTATTCAAGACTTCTAAGCATCCTCAAGTGAGTACATAGACCCCTCTTTTACTGTTTTCCAAACGTTTTGGGGTGAAACACATGTGCCTACTTGTTATTTTCATGCTTTCCATGTTTTCATATCATATACTTGCTATGTTCATTAGTACACTATTAGTACATGATTTCATTATGTCTTGCTATGTATGTTCACTTAACATGCTAGCACAATTGTTGTACGTTTTGAACCATTTGAAATCATTGGATGTATGTGAACCATTTGAAATCATTGGATGTATGTGAACCATTTGTAACCATTTGATGTATGTGAACCATTTGAAATCGTTGGATTTATGTGAACCGTTTGTAACCATTTGATTTATGTGAACCATTTGTAACTGTTTGAGCCATTGGGTTAGGGAAGTGATTAGGTAACGGGGCGGGTGTAATGTGTTAAAAGCATGGTGGATACGCCGCTGGTACTTCCTATATATAAGTGCTTTTAACACATTATATATCGTTGCGTTATCTAGATCACTTGGGTAAACGATTTCGAAACAATGTCACACAAGGATGTTTTCTGAATAATATAAACCATACGAGTTTTATTAACGAGTTTTTATGAGATATTTTACAATTTGATTTAATAAAACAAATGTTTTGGAGTTAAGAATCATGGCTACGAGATTTTGCAAATTATAACCAACTTGATTTGAGTTGGTTAATTATGTCGGAATATTATACTTTTCAAAACAAGGTTTTTAAATAAGTATTGCAACATGTAAAACGAGCCATGAAACTGACACTCATATAAAACCTATGTACTCGCCGGCATTTTTATGCTAACGTATTTTCACATGTGTTTCAGGTACCATAGTCGATGATGTTTGATGATGATATCTGTGTTCGCTCACATAGGAATGGACGAGGCCTTAGTGACTTAATAACAATGAAAGTCTATTTGTTCATGTTTTGTTTCTAATTCCAATGTAATGTAATACATTTAAATTCAATAAAACGAAATTGTTTAAATCCATGGTTGTGAAACAATGATTCTGTTACAACACTCCCTGACGTTTCCGCCACGTTTTGTTGTTTTACGTGGTCGAGGTGTGACATTAGACGAGCGGGTCGTGCCTTGACTTAGTATTAATTAGTGTCTTTGAGTTACGTTTCTTTGTGTCCTTAATATTATCCCAAGTTATATAACTATTTGTTAAAATAATAAATATTTTAACTTCAATAATATTTATGAATTTTGGAATATTAGTTAAAATAATACATTTTAACTTGTCAAGTTTATGTATTTGTACTTGTATAACTCCCTAAGGATGGGTGTATTTGTATTCGTATCCTTCTATATTTTTGCCAAGTATCGATGGCGTATTCCGGTGTGTAATTATACGTACGAGAATACGTATTTTCATTGTGTTTATTAAGTATCTCATACTTAATTTTTGTTTTAACCTTTCCGGAATAATATTTCTAATGAAAATAAATCAATATATATTTCCAAAATATATATTTCCAAAATATATATTTTAAGAAATATTACATAGAAAAATTATTTAGAATTTTTTCCTTGGCAAAAATGTTTATATTTTTCATATAAGTCTCAAGAATAATATATTTTCAAGTCTAACTTAGAAAATATATATATATAAATCTGTTTTTCCCCCGAAAATAATATTTCCAAAGTTTATTTAAGAAAATATATATTTTCTCCCAAAAATAATATATCTTCTAATAATTCCAAGAATATATATATATATATATATATATATATATTTGCTTACCAAAAGTAATATATTTTCTCCTTGTCAAAAACATGATTTATTTTATAACACTTACGAAAATCATATTTTTGTTCTCTTCGTTTCCAAAATACCGTTACCAAAATATACTTATGACTTTAATTCCGGAATATTTATGTAAGTTATATTCCTTGTTCGGTTTCACCAATATTTCGGGTATAAATTATGTATTTATTTTCTTGGAATTTTGGTGGTATTTTGTATGGTAATTTCTTGGTATTTTGGTGAGTTATATTATTTCAAGTCCTAAAATAATATAACTAACACACATAATATACAAAAAATCACAACATGGTGACATCTAAATATATATTCTCCTAAGTACGTATTTAGTCACTTTTATTATCAAAAACCAACCTCAAATATTTTGTAATCTTTGTAACAAAAATTACGGCAAGCTTTATATGAAAGATCATGGTTAAAATATACTTGTTAACATTTGTTTAAAAATATTTTCCTAAGTGTTTAATTTCTAGAAATTTTTTGCCATAGTTTCCCCTTAAAAATGGAGGTTTCCATGCTTTAAAAGCATATCATTTTCTTTTATAAATCGTCATCAATCATCAACAAATCATTCAAGACTTACCATATGCTTTAAATATGTAATTTACACTTTGACATGAACTTGAAATTTTGTAAAAAGTTGTACTAACTTAGTATGTTATTTAGTAGGTTAAGTTACCCTCTAAAACATGGTTATTTGTTTAATAATCACTTTCTTGCAAAATCTAGTCCTTTACAACTTACAAGATGATTTTTCCAAAAACAATTCTTTTGTATTTCTCTTGTTAAAAACATGTTTCTATACTTGATTTATCACTAAAAATATGATTAGTTTCTTTAAAAAACATGATCTTGTAAATCTTGTAAATAACTTTGTTCTCTTGTAAATATTATCTTTGAAATCCTTTATTTTCAAGACTTCTAACATGTATCACAAATCATCATACACTAAAACAAGTTTATTTTCAAGTTCATGTTTAACATAAAGGATGATCATTAAGATTTTCTCAAGAATCATCCTCATACTTGCTAGATCATGTGTTTAATCACAATATAGCAAGCTTCTTATGATGATCAACATCATAAACACAAGAAATCAACAATCAAGTATATTACATACACTTAAACATCTTTGATTTTCATGATTTAGAGCTTTATGCTCATGTTTATGCTTTTGTTTCTTCATGATCTTTATGTTTAACAACGTATATCATCTTTTGTTGGGATTGAACCCTACAGAGGAACAGTTGATTAAAGCCAAAACTGGATCAGAGTAGTGGATCCAGAATAAGCAGATGTTATATTCAATCTTTCCCCTTGGAAGTGGCCCTAACATCTGATGACCTTCATCTACTGTTCATCTACAACAACTGCTGATCTTCAATCAACTGCTAAAGACTGATTGAAGACTAATGCACTGATGCGCAATCTACTGTCATGGTTCAAGTATTGCTGATGAAGACAAAGCACTACTAGGAGTATAACAGTGGAATGAGAAGCAGTAGTTTAGCTTGTCTGTGTATTGTATTGTTATCAGTAGTTTGTAATAGCAGTACTTGTATAGATCAGTGGTTGTAGGTTGTTAGGAAGTTAGATGTCACTTTCATGGTAACGTCAGCAAAGATGCTTCAGTGGTTTGCTTCGTACTATAAATAGAACAGTACCCTGTATTGTTCTATTAGCTCTTTTATTACAAGTCATTCTATACGAACAAATTCTGTGAGCTCAGGCTGAGGGGGAGATTGTAATACATGCATGTATTTCTAATTGAATATTGAAATAAATTTAATCATTCGGTTTAAAGTTAAACATGTGTGTTGAAAGCAATTCTTCTGTTTGATTGTGTGTGAAAGTTTTGTTTCCATTTTAATTCCGCTGCAATTCTCATTCTTCTTCATAATTATAAAACAAAAAGACAATCATAAGAAACTCAGATCCTAACAATTGGTATCAGAGCTTGGACAGTCAAATTTGATCTAACAATCATTTTGACATAAATTGTTCAGCTCATAATCGTTGATACTTTTAAATTGTTCGTTTCGTTGAAAAACAGAGTAAGGGTTAATTACGATCAAAGTTGATTAACCAGTGCCTGTAAAACAACCAGGATGACGTCACAATCACAAGATAGGAACAATAACATTGGTTCTCTCTTCAAACCACCCATGTTGAAAAGAAATGAATACCACATCTGGGAGCGAAGGATGGGTCACATCCTAGCTCAACAGAACACCGGATGTTGGAAATCAGTTATCTATGGACCACATGTTCCAATGGTGTCGAGTGCTGAGGATCTAAAGGTTTTTGTTCCTAAGAAATTAGAGAACTACACTGATCAGGATTTTCAAAATTAGAACTAGATGCCAAGGCATTCAACATCATTGCATCTGCACTCCCAATGAAATCTATGTTGGGCTGTTACACTGTAACAGTGCCAAGGAATTGTGGGATGCAATTAAGGAACAATTTGGGGGAACTGAAGAAATAATTGAAAACAACATGTAAATTTTGAACCAACAGTATGAAACCTTTTGTCACATCAAGGGTGAATCATTAACACAGCAGTTTGAGCGATTTAGCTGTCTCATAAGTGAACTTAAGTTGGTTAAAACTGAATTTCCTAAATCAACTGTTAACAACAGGTTTTTAAGATCACTTCCTGAAAAATGGGACACCATTGCTTTTGTGACCAGAAACTCTGTTGAGTTCAAAGATCTGACCCTGACCCAACTTCATGGTAGACTCCTGACCTATGAAAGGGAGTTAAACCAGGAAAAGAAGTTGCAAGAGTCTGGCAAAGTTGGAGATGACTACTCTTTTGGCAACACAGCTCTTCTGGGTCAGGAAGAGTCTAGAAGTGGTAAGGATCAGAGTTATGATCATTTTATTGACATAACTACTGGTGGGAATTTCAACTCTGATCCTCACTCATCCAATTTTGCTTTCACAGCAAATGGAGAAAGCCAGAACTCTGATAATCTGTGCTTTAAACTCAATGATTTACAGCATTTTGATCCAACTGACTTAGAATAAATGAACATTTTGCACCAACTTGCATTGCTAAGTGTAAGAACTAGCAAGTTTTACAAAAGAACAGGAAGAAAATTTCCAGGGCTACATGGGAATCTAAAAGTGGGGCTGGATAAGTCAAAAATTAAGTTCTATAAGTGTAATAGGCTAGGTCATTTTGCTAGGGAATGCAGGAGTCAAACCATTGGTCCAATTATTACACATCCCAGCTCAAACCCTAGACCACAAAATAACCAAAGCACTGTGCACTATGCCCAATATATGTCACACCCCAAAAACGTCGCAACGGAATATAAAACGTAGTGGTGACGGAAGCTGGTGCCCATTTCTATCTTGATGTTTGATGCATTATAGTGTTGGACGATATTACTTATTTTAAAATATAGATTTTAAACTTAACGTCCCAAAACATGACACAACCACAATATAGTTAAATTTTCTTTGATCCTTACGGATCTTATTACATTTGTCCTAGAAAGTTTTAAAGTTAGTCCAACATATTTAAGTGACAAAACATGCATCAACAATCACAAGATATGCCATAATTCGCGAAGCCGAACTTAAGTACTTGTAGAACACGTTAAAAATCAAGTGTCAACACAAAGGAAGGTGAGTTCACATATTCACATATAAACAATATTATTCCAAAGGAAAACTTTCTGATTATGTGTTTATTTAAAAACATCCATATAATATTTAGAAAGTCTTTTTTACTTCCTTAATAAAATCCATGGGTCATCCGTCGTAGTTCAAGAACCCGACGATATAGTTATTACCCCGGTTTTGTATATTAAATTATTGCGTCAATTTTCAGACTCGTATGTTAGCTAGACAATACGAACTATATATTAACCATGTAGGGATAATCAAAGCTAGACAATAAAAAGAATATCAATTCGTCGTTTGACTTGACACGGGGCGACCGGTCACGACGGGGTTGTCAACCCGATAGATCTACCAACAATTCCTCGCGTGCAATACTTAAATGATTAAACGACATCATGGGCGCAGGGTCCTCTTGAAGGGCAATATGATGTCTGCCTCACGTACAATATATATATCCTACTAATACGACAATTTAATACACGATGTTGTACGAATCCCCTGAGTCTACATTATTCGAGACCCAGGCCGCCATCCGTCCCAACTATACGGTCATGTTTCGCCTAGGAAATACCGTATCATCCCAATGTCCAACATTTATTCATCAAAATGTTTTTACTTCGAAACGTATGACTTATCAAATTTCATATATTTTCATCGAAAATATATATTTTATATTAAAAGGTATGTTTTATTTCAAAAACATTCTTAAACCCTTTTGTTTACGTGTTCTACCCCCAAAATATATACAAAGGAGTAAAAAGAGGGGTTTAGTGACACTCACCTTTGGGTGCGTATTTTAAATAGCGCAATCCAAGAGATTGATTTATACACATCCTATTATATATATATAGGAACGATTTAAAATCAATATAACATCACAAAAATCCTAAGTTTCTCCGTTTCTTAGAATTATCACATAACTTTGAGATTTTCTCGAAAAGTTATCATTTTTTATTATTTTGGCACGTTAACATATATATGAGTCCATATATATATATATATATATATATACATATATTTTTATTATTTTGCGACTTGAACATATTTTATTGGTGACCATTATTGTCTAAATCCGTTAGCTCTCCCGTTTACACGCAATATATCTATGATTTGCGTGTCGTAATATATATACATAAATGTTCACATAATTTAATACCGAAACATGAGAAATCTTGTTAACTTGTCTATTTTTTCATTTTAAAGCAAATATACATAAAATATCTCATATGTATCAAATTTCATGCTCGACAAACAAGTTACACATTTAACGCATTTTTTATCGTTTCTACCGCACAAAACGTACAAGCATACATGCGTAAGCTAGATTTCTAATATCATGTTAAAAACTTAACATATTTTCACATTCTCATGTTTAAATCACATAACACATTTTAACACATAAGGTTTACCCAAAATTTTATCCATGCTAGTGTAAATTGAAAAATGCGTATTTTAGCAATTCGGTAACGTTTTCGGGCGTCGGAAGTCACGTATGACCAACCAAACACCAAGTAAACTTAAAATTGGTTAAAATAATTATTTTTAAGCTAAAAACATAAGTTTATTTACTGATCTAAATCATTTTTACAAAAATCACTCGAAAAGCCGATTTTTGACCGTTTTAACGCATAGTTTTGCGTTAAACGTTACTATAATCATCCCAACTCGAAATGACTTGATATTTTAACACAATACATGTTATTTACTGATTAAAATAGTGATTATAATCAGATTAGTGTAGTTTTGTGTAAGTCACATAAATCATGCGATTTCACTTATTTTACAACTTTTAATGCATCAAGTACAACATGCAAAGCTAGCAAACATTATTACAAAGTTATATGTCACTAAACACTTTAAAATAACTTTATTTTAGTGTTTATAATCTGATCATAACTTATTTTTACTAAATCATACTCAAATCCCTTTTTTAAGATCACATATCATCATGCATGTTCAAGTAAATGCATCTAAGGCACTCATACAACATTATCATCATCTTTTATGTTCTAATCATGTTCAAGAATACATATACATACATATGCACGGAATATTTACACCTACATAAACCTCCAAAAGTTCACTTTCTCATCAAATCCCTTTTTAAATTATGAAACACTTTTAGATTATTATTTTATGACATTTTTTATTCATGCATGTATTCTATCATTCAAGAATCATATTACTCAAGAATCACTCAATCACAAATCAAAACAAAATCATATACACACATACATAAACCCACGGCCATACATACATATACATACACACCCACTTCCATTTTGTACAAAAACCCATTTGTTATTGTTTTCAAGTTTGTGTTTTATTCCAAGAACAAGATAAACTTCCATCATTATCAAGAACATCAAAAATCAAAGACAAGGTTTTTAATATAAATTTTATACCTTCAAGTTCTTGAATGATTTTTAGTAAAAATTGATGGTGTGGGTCTTGATTGTTGCTTGAAACACCATAAAATCACTTCTAAACCACAAAAGTGACTTAAAACTTCTTTGATATGAGTATGAATCCTCAAGATTGAGTTGAAATATAGAAAATGGGAGTGTTAGAGGGGTGTTTTGGCTGAATTATTTAGAGTGAGAGAGTTGGAGTGTTTTGAAAATGGGTTTCTTGGATTTTGTAAGACATATACGATTTACACCAAGCTTATTCATCACTCCACCTCTTCCATGGCCACTAATTGAAGGGGAGAGGAGAGAGATTATGCATGCATGGCTGCCACCTTGTCCCCTTTCTCACACATATACACGCATACATATGTATTATATATATAGATAAAAAAACTGGTATTTTACTAGATACCGGGTATTTTATCTAGCGTTTTAACCCGTTTTAACGCGTTTTAATTTATTTTTGAAACTCTATAAAAATAAACTCACCAAAATATTATTGAACAATATTTTGTTTGCATGGACTGGCTACGTTGTCGGTATTTGGCAGTATGCGCGCTGTGCTGCGCGATAGGCGCTTAAAATCGCAAAAATAGGGATTTAAGCGTTTTTATTTATTTTTATCATTCTATAGTAATAAAATCATCAAATTATTATTAAAATGATTATCAGTTGCCTTGACAGGCTGTGTTGACAGTATTTTGTCGGTACACGCGCTGCATCGCGCGGTACGCGCTTAAACTCGAAAAATAGAGTTTCTTAGCGTTTTAATTTATTTCTCCTCACGAATATGATTAAAATATCTATTCTAATCATAACAGACTATTTTTAGGATTTTAATACTGATCGGGTGGTCACCGACGTTCATTTCGCATTTTAACCGTTACGCGATAAGCGTTTATCTTACCGTTGCCAACATAATTTTTATCAAAGTTTAATTTTACCAACTCATTAAATTTCACATATAAACATCATAACTAGTCAAATACAGCCCTGTTACCTATTCACAACACGTGTTAAATTGTACGGTACGACCTGAAAAGTCGGGTGTCACAGTCTCCCCCTGTTTAGCAAATTTCGTCCCCGAAATTTTACTCTACAGGTTTTGTTTTTGCACTGGGTGGAAACAGCAAAAACATGTTAAATGAATATAGTCTTATAGTTTCTGCGAGAAACTTTGATTCTTACAAAGAATCTTCGTAGACCTATATCACATACACTCTCAATTCCTAATCTCACATCTCAACGCTCTCCACCCTTTTCAAGGTTCAAAATTTACAAGCACTTAATCAAGAAGATTAAGTCAAAATTCCACCAATTCGGGTTCTACATACGTATATTTACATATACATTACCCCGTATCTAAGATAGTCTGAGTTTACACCTAATTGATCCAACTCGAGATGGGCTCTTGAAAGAATCAAATCTCATAAACTCGTCTTCCTTCCTTCTTGCATTCATTTCAGATATCCACAAATCGCCAAATCAATAAATCGCATACACGACTAGAATGCTGTAGTTGCCTGTCCGGTTATCAGCATAACTCTTCTAGCTATACGTACTGCTTCTACGGTGCTTCGATAAACTTCCGTTTATCTTCCAAACAAATCTCTATAAAGAACAAAATCAGTGTATTATCCATTATACACTTTCTCAACATAACTTAACAATACATCATGTACACTACTCCATCCTTATGGTAGCTTGAGCCTATAAGTGACTGATCCAACTCAAGATGGGCTCTTAAAAGGACCTAATCATTGTGGCTCAGCTCTTCTTTTCTCTGCTAAATCTAATAGCATCTTTGCAAGATAACTCCTTTAACAGAACCAAATATTCAATCTGGAATCGCAATAGTTCCTTCAATTGTCCATGTAATCCTTCTGTTGATTAATTGGCGACTTTTAACCTTCCCTAGATCCAGGCAGATCCTGTCGCTGGTTTCCTAGATAAACTAAGGTCTGGTTAATCGTCTTTTGTCATGTTAGCTCAACGAAGTGATGATCAACACTTCCATCTATGCAAAGCTTTAAACCGAGCAACCTAAATACTGACGTGTTAATTATTATTGTAAGATAACTCTGCCAAAGGCATGTGAGTATCCTAACTTTCTTTGAAATCCATCGTACATGCTTTCAATATTTCCTCCAGAGGTTTGAAAAGCTTCCTCTTACTTTTCTGCCCAATCAATTTCCCTTTTCCCTTTTGAGATTATTAGTGTCGAAGGCTGCACTAATTTAGAGAAATTCTTAATAAATCTCATGTAGTACCTAGCTAGTCATATGGATCATCATACTCCCAACGGGGTCTTTGGCGCTCCTCATCATTTGATTGCTCCAATCTTAGACTGATCTACATGCATACCTTCCTCATTATTCACCAACTTCATAGTTAACTTCAAACGTTACTCATGATTCTCCTTGGTTCGCACATAGGCAAGTATGTCGTCGATGAGTATTATCATGAATTTATCCGATTAGGGTTTCCATACCCTGTTCATGTGATTTATGAATATAAATGGCGCATTAATTTAGTCAAAAGGCATGACTAATAATCTTGTAATGGCCATATCACGTTTGAAAAGCAGTCCCCGGAATATCTTCATCAGCAACCTTCAACTGATGATATCCTGATCGTAGATCGATCTTCGTGTAGTAGCTGGATCCCTGTAGCTTGATCGAACAAATCATCAATCCTTGGTAAAAGAGTACCGATTCTTGATAGTCAACTTGTTCGGCTTTCTGAAATTCCTCACATATCCTGAAGGATCCATTCTTCTTTCTTTCAACAAAACAGATGCGCCTCAAAGCGATAAGCTTGATCGAATGAAACCCTTGTCCAGTAGTTCTTGAAACTGACTCGACACTTCTATCATTCCCAGATGATGCTTAATCTATAAGGAGATTTTTCAATTGGTGCAGCACCGAGTACCAAATTTATGCGGAATTCGATCTGTCTCACAGGGGGCAATCCAGGTAAAACTTCTGGATAATTGCGAACAACCGGAATCTCTTTGATATTCCTACATTTGGCCTTTATATCCACCACGCTAACAAAGAACGCAGGATAGCCTTTTCACAACAACTTGAGCATCTTCATAATACTGATGACTCTCAACCCTCAACCCTCAACACTCGACACTCGACACTTGACTCTCGACTCGGTCGGTCTTTGTGAACAACTACCACTTTTCTACCATCATCAGGACAAAATATCCTAGCTAGCTTCTTCCAGCGATAGTCCCCACTTCGCTCTTGGATAATTAACCCATTCTCACATCTGCGTCAAGGCTCCCCATCTCCACTGGAAATAAACCAACTCTAGAACCATGACCAGCAAACTAAATACTACAATCGCGAACGACCTCACTAGTTTCCATCAACTTACCAATTGCTAGTTCTATCAGGCACTTTATACTCAGCTTACTTGTTGGTGAACACAAAAATGGTTCAGAGTTTTTTGAACAAAACTCAAGTCAGCTTTGGTATTAAAAGTATGAACATAGATTGGTTTTTGCTTCGAAACATAATGGTAACAACACCAAGATCGTCTCGTGCCTTCCCAGCGTTTAGCTCGAACGCTCTACTCCTGGCATCCTAACCCTTCATTTTCAGACAATCTCTCTCGAAATGTCCTTGCTCACCACACTCGTAGCATCCCACGAGTGTACCTCCCTCCGATGTACTCTTAGCATAGCACTCGCGGGTCATATGTCTAGTCCGACCACATCTGGCGCACTTTCTCCGCTCATCCTCGTGAGTCTTTTTATCAAAACTACTCCTGCCATCCCTGGCATTATCCTTTCTCAAACCTCTAGAGTTAACCACATATGCTTTCCCCAAACTGCGTTTCTCATCACCCTTGTCATCGGTATCTTTTCTCAAACTCTCAAACTTTCGCTCTCGCGAATCCATAGATCTAGGCTCGGAATGCGGAATTATTTGAAGGGTCGATCCGTTGTGATGGCTTGACATCACGCATACCGTTGCCATGTCATTGCATAGGGTACCAATAAATGATCTTGGGTTACAACCCTGGTTTGTTTTATGTGTACATCTATGTACTGTTCACAAAGTTAATGAAAAATCAGAATTACGCTCCGATTGTATCATAACACAAGAACTACTAAAACTTTCCGATCATTATATCACCTGAAGGGTTTTCCGATTCTGTGTCCCACCAAAACCATGCCCACGAGCATCACGTCCACGTTCCTGACCATTATTTTGGTTAGCATCACGCTGTTCCCTGGTAGTATTAACGTGTTGGGCTATGAGTTGTGCTAACTCTTCCGGGGTAATAGGTAGTCCAGAACCTTGTCTCGCTTTTGGCAGCATTTCGTCGTTTCTATTATTTACAACAATAATAATCACATAAGACGATAACCAAAAATTATTCAATCATTATATGTTAGTGGACCAAACATTGCGCATGTATAATATCCACGTAATAATGAGAACAATTTTTAAACCAAAAGAAACCCATTCGATATTTATATCATAAATTTACAAAACTTGTTTTTAGTACAAAGACTAATCAGAATTAGGTGTGTCTACTTCAACACCCGCAACAAGTCTATATGAAATTTCCTCCTAAATATTTGAAAATTTGGCACGCAAGCCGTATATAGGGTTCATCAAATGAGACATACAAAACAAACAACAGAAACAACCAACAACTATCGCTTCAATCCCTGGAAGTGCAACATCTTCCTAACAAGCTCTTCTAGCTCATCATAACAGTCCATCCGTCCCTCTAAGTCCTTCATCGTCTGTTAGGATCGGAGGCTCTCATGATTGTGTTAGTTTGTATAATTTAAACTATGAATGAATATAAAACAATGTAAAGTGCAGCGGAAATGAACAACAAACTTTGTAAACACAATCGAAGAGAGAAAGTTTTGATAAACATTTGCTTCACCATAAGTCGAAAGATTACAATTCAAAGCAAATGATTACAATGCAAGCTTACAAACTAAACTCCCCCTCAGCCTGATACTTCATGGTTGGTTGCACAAGATGAAATGATTGAATTGAGGAGAAGAACTCACTCAAAACGATCAAATGTAACAGTACAGAGTACTGCTCCATTTATAGACAAGCCAAACCACTGAGGCATCTCAGCTGACGTCACTATGAAAGCGACGTCTAACAGCCTAACAACCTGTAACAACTGTTCCTATACAAACAATGCTAATGTTAACCACTGATTCTACATAAGACAAGTAATACACTAAACTACTGCTATCTTCTTCCATCAGTGCTTTCATCAAAGTTGATCAGTCCTTGAGTGAGCAGTGCTTTGTCATCAGTAGATAGAGCCAGCAGTGTTTACTTCTTCAGGGCTTTGTCAGCAGTTGAAAGGTAGCAGCAGTTGTATACGGACAGTGGATAGAGAGCCATCAGTTGTTATAATCACTTTCAAGGGGAAAGCCTAATGTAAACAGTTGCTTATTCTGAATCCACTGTCGTGATCCGGTTTTGGCTTTTATTATCTGTTCCTCTGGTAGGGTTCAATCCCAACAATCTCCCCCTGGAACAGATAATGCCAAAACCCTTCATTATTCTGGATTTTTATTTCTCATCAGAAGCTCCTTAGCTTGCCTTTTAAATTCTACTTCAAAGTCCTTGGAACTTGAGTCATCCTCATCCCTGCATAGTGAAAGTTCAAGGAGATACTGCAAATCTTCAACACCAAGACCTAGTGCTTCTTTCCTTGATATATACTTCACTTCACCATTGGATCTGACCAAGGTCAATACGTGTGTCTTTTGATCAGACATCCACTTTAGTACTTTTGAACCCAATGGGTTTCTTGGGAGAGAGTTATTTTCAGATGAGTTTGAAGAAATTGGTCTTGAGAAAAGTTGTAAACTTTCAGACATTTATTTGAAGGCCATTTCAATGACATTATTTACTGCAGCTATATCTTCTGCAGTCTCTCTTTCAATCTGCTCTTGCCTCTTCTTTTGATCTAGCTCAATGGCTGTCATGTCTGAAGTGTTTGGTGATGCAGGTTTGGTTAATACCTTTTTGGCAAGGTCTCGAATTTTTCCTGATTGGTCTTCTTTTAGATCCATTTTCTTGATGGCTTCTGTGAAGTAATCAGCTTCCTTTTCTTTCTCTTCTTCACTGGTCAGCAGTTTTCTTTTTTCTTGGTTTTCCACAAGTATAGGGTTATCTGCTGATGTGATCAGTGTTTTAAGATAATCAATCTGCTGTTCTAGCTTTTCGTAATCAGGCTTCTTAGAAGTGTCTGAGACTGTTATTCTTCTTTTCTTAAGCCTTTCATAAGCCTCGTCGGTATACTGCTTTGTCCATTTTTCTATGGCTTCAGCAGTATCCACCTTAGCATCCATCAGCTCTTGCTTCTTTCTTTTATACTCAGATGTAAGGTCAGCAATGAGCTTTTTGTATTTGTTTCAATTTGGAGCTGTCTTCTTCTTTCTTGGATCATTTTTAATTCTTTCAATCCTGTTTGCCTCATGCTTTAAAGCAACTATTGGCCATTCTTCAAATTGTTTTTCTTCAGCAGGATAGAATTTTTCTCTCATGATATATGCAAGATATTATTTTCTCTTTTTATTTCGTTGATCTGTCTTTTCTTTGTTTAGATCTTGTGCATAGTCTTCCATCTGCTTGACCTTAGTGAGCAAGAACTCCAATTTTTCAGAGATGGCTTCTTCACTTTGACCTTTACATTCAACTTTTGCTCTTATTTTAGCCTGCCTTGCTTTTAGCTTGAGATATTCATCCATATCTTCTGGGACTATGAAGCCTATGAGAGAAGGGAATCTTCTTGTTGAAGGATCATCCTCGGTGTAGAATTGTCTCATCTCATTTTTTACAGCTTCTAGTTCCAGTGGATATTTTGCAGCATTAGGATCATGTTTATCTTCATCTGCCTGAGTTATTTTTCTTTTTCTGGAGTAAAGTTTTGAAACGACAGGTGTTGAGACAACCGGTGTTTGACTCACTGTTGTCATTATAGCAGATGTTGTAACATCTGATGTCTTCTGCTTTTTAGCAGGAGGTGATGATGGTGATGTGGTATTGATGAGAGCAGTGGTTTGTGACTGGCAAACAACTGTTGAAACAACTGGTGTTTCAACCTCTGTTGACCTTACAACTACTGATGTGTCAGTAGATGTCTTCTGCTTTTCAGCAGGTGGTAATTTGATAAGTTGTGATGTAGTTTTAGATTGTGATGGTAGAGCAGTAGTAGTGTGTGTTGTAGTGGTGTGTGTTGAAGAGATGGCAACTGTTTGACCAGCAGTTTTTGAAACCACTGACATATCAGTTGTTTGGATAGAAGTTTGAGATTTGTGGTTTGAGGTTTAGATATCTGTTTTTCTTTTTCCGGTTCAATGTAAACACCATCCTCAATTCCCTTTTTCTTCAACTGCTTGATTTTCTCCCCCTTTTTGGCATTATCTGGAAGGGGGTTATCCATGAAAAGGATAGTGGAGGGAACTTTTCCAGT
This sequence comes from Helianthus tuberosus, assembly GCA_030545235.1. Lineage (NCBI taxonomy): Eukaryota > Viridiplantae > Streptophyta > Magnoliopsida > Asterales > Asteraceae > Helianthus > Helianthus tuberosus. The sequence continues at coordinate 58,023 of JARYGA010043634.1, forward strand.
GGTGCTTTGGATGCTGGCCTTTATAGCCTTGATGTCTGCTTGAGTATCTTTGAATCTTGATTCCACCATGTTTGTCAGCATTTGTACATGTATTGCATGCTGCTGATCAGCCATTTGATTTTGTTTTTCAAGCAGGGGTTGGAATAAGTTCCACAACTCATTTGCAGCAGGTGCAGGTTGTGCAGGTGCTTGAGCTGGAATAGCAGTGGATTGTGCTTTTTGAGCTTTTAACAGCTGTTGCACCATATCCTTTATTTCAACAATTGATGTTTCAAGTTTTTCAACTCTGCCCGTCAATTCCTGATATTTTAAATCATCACCCATTTTAATGGGATCATCTGATTCCCCACGGCCACCAGCAGTGGTTGTACCAATGTGTGACTTAGGAACTGAGTCCCAAAAATCACCCATTGATGCCCCTTGTTCTTGGTTCTGGGTCTTCTGTCTTCAACACTTGATAACCTTTTAATGGTACCAGTGGTTAAAACAAACTCACTAGTGGTTACCGAAGGTGCTATAGAAGAAATTGCCTTCAAGGGAGTCTTACTAATGAAACAACTGTCCAAATGCAGATCTGTTGATCCAACACTTGTAGTTGCTGCTCCACTTGAACTACCACCAAGAGTTACTTGTAGCTCAAGGGTTGTAACCTCCTCAGTTGCTGGGATAGCAGGCGTAGTAGCATCAGACCCAGTCACTTGTGGGAGTATACTCTCAGTTATAGGTGATAGAGAGGAACTGGTTTGTGTCTGAGTTATAGCAACTGCATGCAACAAGGGTATTATGGATTGTGGCATTATGATTGGTGAGGGTATGGGTGTTGAAAGAGACATGTCCTTGGGATCAGGACTGAGGAAGATGGATCCGATTGGGTCCAGAGCTTCATATTGTGGGGTCCCTGTGTTTACAACCTGATCCTTTTGTGAGGATGCAGGAGGAGTTTGAGGCAATGGTGGACATCTTTCTACCAACTGCTGTGAGGAAGTAGCGGCAGTGGTTTTTGGTGACATTTGTGTTGTCACTGGCAGTTGCTCTGGGATCTCATCTTCCAGAGTTGCCTTTGTTTTGGGTTTGGAGGGCTTTCTGGATGTTTTCTTTTTGATCTTTTTGGTAATGGCAGGTGTGGGTTTCAAAGCAGTGGTAGTGCTGCTATGATCACCTGGAGCAGTGGGCTCAGCAGCTGATACCTGAGGAGCAGTGGTAACTGCTAAATTCTGCTCAGGCACCTCTACTTTTGTTTTTATATGTGTTAACATTCTTGTGAATGTTTCAGGTGTTAAACCTTTTATTTGAAAATAAACACCTTGTTTGAGCAAATTTTCATTTTCTTTTTCAAACTTTTGTTTAAAATAGTAGCTTAGAAATCTTGGAAAAGGTAAAAATGATTTGCTATCAACATTTTTTACCAAGTCATTAAAGATCTTCTGGGAATAGTTATAATTTTCATTATTTAAAATAGCATAACCCAGACATTGGATCTTCAATGGTATTTCGTTAAAAGCAGTTGTTTTATTTGAGACACACATCAAAAGTGTGTGGAATAAAAACCTAGGTGCAGAAGGGAAATAACCTTTTTGTATGGTATCTACTTTTGTCTGTTCTGCATACCCTCTTTTCAGAAAATCAGTTTTCAACTCGTTTTTGGGAAAAGTGGTTTTACCTTTCTGATCGTCGAGCTTAAAGACTTCTGAAATTGATAGTGGTGTAATCTGAATCGCTTTACCCTGTATAGAGGAGTTGATGGCAATGACGGTCTCGCCTTGTTTTTCAAGGGTAGCATTTTTCCAAAACTCTCTCTGGGTCTGTTGATAAATTGGAGCATCAGCAATTAACAAAGTTTTGTACTTTGATGCTGAGAGAATATCAATGATTGAATCGAAGGTGTGGTTGTTGGTGGGTTTTATGAGTAGACCCATGTAATTGTGAGGGGATTTGTACGGGATTTCAATGGATTCCGCGGCCGTTTGAGCGACCTCTTTGGTGGACGATGATGATTTTGACTTCGATTTTGATTTCGTCATTTTGATGAAATGGAGGATGGAAAGATGAAGAAAGACGAAGAATGATTTGAAACGGAGGTTGGAAACTGCTTTGAGAATAGAATTTTAGAATTCAATTCGACAGTGTAAAACCCTGTTTGGGTTTTGATCAGGGTTTTATTTAGGGAAAAATAAGTGCTGATGTGGCAGCAGTTACAAAGATCTGAAGGCTAAAAACTGACCACGTGTCAATCCGCTGATGAAGAGATGTTTTATGGAGGACAGTTGTTTTGAGAGCCACTGATGAAGCAAGTATCAGTGGTGACAACGGTAATAATTATGTGAGCAGTGGATGATTTTCACTATCAGTGGATAGCATATCAGTGGATAAGATGTAACAACTGTGCTTGTAATCATTGTGAACAGTTCTATTATCAATAAAACAATGTTATTTGATCCCAATGTTTGTTTGATTGTGTTGTACATTTTTCATGTTTTGACTTTTGTTCAATTCCAAACTCTACATCACTTTCTGGAGAGTTATACGCAAACTAGTGCGTAAACGTACTCAGTTTAATGCGAGAAATACTCCGGAACATCAACATATACTCAACATACCTTAAATAACCTTTACATAACTTAGAAATAAGTTTTGAAGGCTTTGGTATGGCAAAAACAAGTTAATTCGCTTACAGGGACTAAATATGACAAACTGCGAAAGTATGTCAATTTGAACTGTAACGAACATTCCGGAACATGACCATAAGTTAAACACACCTTAAATATCCTTTACATAGCTTAGAAATAGGCTTTGAGGGGTTCGGTGTGCTAAAATAAACTTTTGGGTCATTCAGGGACTAAAAGCGTCAAAAAGTGCACAAGTTTGCATTTTCACGCATAACTTACGTTCTGAATACATCCGGACATCCAAAAATTTATGTAAGCATGACTACATTATATTTTAGTGTTCGCCATAAGAAAAATCCATTCGTCGCGTCATTTGGATCGTTTTTCGCGCTTATGCGCATTCCGTCGTAATTAACCGAACATCGCGACCGTACGGCCAAACGAGCCGACATCCGAGATATTTTTGAACACATTTTAAGTTCCCTATACTTTAACTTCATTTTAGAGCTTTGAAATGGGGTTAACGGGCCTTAAACGTGTCGAAAATGGGCTGAATGCATGACAGGGACCAAAAGTGTAAATCTGCCAAACTTAGGCCTAGCGGTGCGCTACACTTTTAGTGTAGCAGTGCGCTAGCCTATGCCAGAACAGATAATAACAAACAGTCAGCAGATTATCAGCTGATTAAACCACAACCACATGTTTGCAACTTGCATTTTCAGCTGATAAACATCATTTCTAGCCACCACAACTTTGTGACAAGTGTACGGCTCGGATCGTGGCACGATATTCAAGAAACGATCCTAACGGCTCTACTTTTCCTATAAATACCCACCCCCCCCCCATTTCTTCAAAACCCACAAATCTGATCATTTGGGCTCTAAGTTGGAACCTTCGTTTCATACCTGAGTTACTTGGATCGGGATTAGCATTCGGGGACCCTTCGTAAGTCCTCTTTCGTTCTTTTATTGCTTTTCGAGTCCGAAAGTCAAACTTTGTTTGACTTTCTGCATTGACCAGTTTATGGTCGATGCAAAGTTCGTTTGAACTTCATAACGTGAGTGTAATCACGATGGTTATAGTCCCTAGCGACTATACCTACTGATTACCACGTTATCTAGGCTCAGTGACGAGCCGTAGTTTCGGGCAGAATACGTATTCTTACGTATTTTGTAACCAAACTACTCTTAGGTATCACAACCGTTTGTTGTGATACCAACCCGGTTTTCTAAACTTAGTTAAGCATGTTTTAACATGCTTAGCTCGTCATTTTTAGTTTAGTGCTTAGATAGGGTCGTAAGGTAAGCGATCTAAACAATCGCTTATACTTTCGAACCCGACCTGTTTGGTCGATCATTAGGATCCGACCAAGCACATTAGGTGACCATAGTATATAGGGAATAACCTTACGAGGTTATACCTTATGGTCGCTTCGTTTAAGTAGTTGTATAATAGGTAGTTTATATGCCTTAGGTAAATTACCAAAATACCCCTTTGATGCCAAAATTCATTTTAAACATATGTAACATAACTTTTAACATCTAAACTGATTTGACAACCATATTAGACATGTTAAGGCATATATTACTTGTCATAGGACTAGTTAGGCGGTCCGAACGCGTTTCACGCGAACGACGCGTTAAAGTAGCATAAGCTACCTAAACGGGTCGTAATGGGTCACAAGCACTTAGGATAGGTTTCATTTAGTATGTAGGCTTTGTTAAACCAAATGACACGAGTCTCGACACTCGTTTGGTTTACGAAACCTCATTCTATCCAATCATCCAATTAAGGTCCGGTTATTAACATAGTTACCTATATTAGGTGCCGTTTGATTCTGAGATCTCTAGCATTACTTGGTGATTATCTTTAGACATCTGAGCAATCTCAAGTGAGTACATAGACCCCTCTTTTACTGTTTTCCAAACTGTTTTGGGGTGAAACACATGTGCCTACTTGTTACTTTCATGCTTTCCTGTTTTCACATCATATACTGCTATGTTCGTTAGTACATTATAGTACATGATTTTATGACATTTCATGCTAGGTGTGCCCAATTTTGTGCATTACTTAGTACATTGTTTTACATGACATTTCATGCTAGGTGTGCCCATTTTATGCATTACTTAGTACATCGTTTTACATGACATTTCACGCTATGTATGTTCATTTGATTACATACTTAGTGCATTGTTTTCACATGCTTACAATTCTGGTATGACATTTGGTTTGTTTACATGGGACAATACGTTCATTAACATTAGCTACGCCGTTCGTTAGTAGGTAGTGGTACCATAGGAATTGACAACTCCCGTTCCGGACATCCCAGGGAAAGGGGACAGAAAGGAATGACCGAATTCGATGATATAAGACAGATAGACCTTTAATTTGTTTAAAGGGTTTATCACCACAGTCACAAGGCTTGGATGTATGCATTTTCACAATACCGCATAAATGTTCATATTAAATAGTTGCATGCATTTACACAAAACATAGCTTTGATTTGAACCAAGTTTTACTTCAATACTTTGTTTTTGTGCATATGGTTTAGTTGAGACATTTCACTTGCCATACATGACATTTTGACATAGACATTTGACATGGATATTTGACATAGACATTTGACATGGATATTTGACATAGACATTTGACATGGACATTTGACATAGACATTTTGACATGATTTACATCTTGACATAAACACTTTGACATATTATGCAATACATTTGACAATTGGTTTAAACATAGACTTCTTACATTGGTTGGTTTGGTTTGATTAAGTGATTAAGTAACGATGCATGTGTAATATGATACAAGCATGGTGGATACGCCACTGGTACTTCCTCTATATAAGTGTTTGTATGGTATTACATGTCGTAACGTTATTTGAATCATTTCAATATTGAGACATAGAACATTTTATACAAATAACATACTTTTCACAAGACCTTGATTTACAAACAACTTATCTTATACAATCACATTTTTACATGGTCATTTATTTAACCTGACAATTACTTATACATATCATCTGATCTTATTGTTTTCAAATGATTTACAAGACAAAGCAAACAAAAAGGTTCATGACTAAACATTTTTCTTAAACATAAGTCATGAATCCTATCTTTACAAACCTATGTATCTCACAGGCATTTTTATGCTGACGTACCTATTTTCACATGTGTTTTCAGGAGCTTTTCCGTAGGATGTTGATCATGATACTAGGGCGGACTTGTGCCTTAGAGACTTTAAAAGAAGATAGACTATGTTTAATTATGTTATAAACTCTTTTGTTTACTGTTCAAGACAACGTAACACCCTTGTTTAATAAATAAATAAAACTTTGTATGCCATGGTTATGAGACAATTAATTCTGTTACAACACTCCCCGACGTTTCCGCCACGTCTTGTATGTTACACGTGGTCGGGGTGTGACAGAAGAGTTGGTATCAGAGCCAATGGTTATAGGGAATTAGGTTATTAGTAATGCTTTGACCTAGACTATAACTTTTCTAGGAACCTAACACAAGTTATCTTGTGTTTAGATCTTAAAACATGTACATCACCTATCCTTAGGTGATTAACAAAACAAGGAACCAAAATTTTCCGAAACGATTTTTGAAAAACAATCATCTGTTTTTGAATAAATCTTTACAAGGTTTTGAACCCTCAATTGTAAGGTTTTGAACCCTCTGTTATATGGTTTTGAACCCTTTTCAGTATTGGTTTTTGGCCTTGTGCCTTCAAATTTTCAAAATCCCGTCAAACGTTTTGGGTTTTAAATAATGTGAACATGTGCAAACTGGAAGGGTGAATGCCTGTATTCTGGGTTTTCTGTCTAGGCAAGCACTTCGTATACATCTCAACCAAACGCGAGACCTGTTGTGCTTACCTGGGAATTCTTGGAGTGAGTGTTCACTTATAGGCGAGCATGTCTTCGCTAATACATTATTTTGACCCATTTACTTTGATTAGTCACTGTGTGTCGTTTGTTTGCTTTGTGATACGAACGAATGACCACCATCTTTGCTCTTGTTGATTTTGTTTCATCTCATTCTTTTCATCCAATCATCTCACTCGTTTCTTTTCATGTTTTCCTCTTTTAGAATGCCTCCTCGACGCGAGAACCAGATAGCTACTGCCGAACTGGCAGAAATTATTGCGCAGCAGATGGCTGCTCAATTCCCAAATCTCTTTGCTCAATGGCAACAAGCCAACAACAACAACAATGGTCCGTGCAAATACAAGGATTTTAACTCGGCTAAACCACTCAAGTTTAGTGGTTCTGAAGGAGCGACTGGGCTTCTTCAGTGGTTTGAGAGCATAGAGAATACTTTTCGCCATGTGCAGTGTCCGGATAATCGCAAAGTCGAGTTTGCTTCGAGCGTATTTCAGAAGAGGGCTTTGACATGGTGGAACGGGGTTATGAGAGACAGAGGTGCAGAAGTTGCTCTCGCACAGACCTGGGCTGAACTTAGAGCCCTTATGATGAGGGAATTCTGTCCTCGCCATGAGCAGCGAGCGTTGGAGAAAGAGTTTGATGTTTTGAAGCAAAATAGTGGTGAGCACAGGGCATATGCTGATCGGTTTGAAGAATTGAGTCTGCTTTGCCCAACAATGGTCACCCCACTCGACAAGGCTATCGAGAGATACATCGATGGCCTACCTGACTCGGTACAAGACATTCTTACTGGTAGTAACCCTGCCACACTTCGTCAGGCGATCGAGTTATCTGCAACATTGACTGAGTCGCAGATCCGGAAGAACAAGTTACACCGGAAGGGTGACAAGGGCAAGGAACAATCGGCTGACAAGGTGGATAGCAAGAAAGGTCAAAACGGGAATGGAAAGAACTCTGGTTCTTCGAAGAGGGCAAAGAAGCGTAAGGCTTCCCAAAACTATGATGTCACCGCCCAAGCTAACCAGGCAGCTCCCAACCAACCCGCACAGCCTCCAGCAAAGAAACCCTATTCAGGGCATGCACCTTTGTGCAATAGATGCAACAGTCACCATCAGCCGCAACTTCCATGCCGTTTCTGTACTAACTGTGGGAAATCAGGCCATCTTGCCAATGTTTGTCGGTCTGCTCAGAATCCCGCGGTTCCGAACCCGGCTCAACAAGTTGCTCAGCCTCCTGCTCCGCAACAGGGTCAAGCTGCACGACCACAATACCCACCTGGTGCTTGTTACAATTGTGGAGATCTGACCCACTACAGGAATCGGTGCCCAAGACTGGCGAACCAGAACCAGAACCAGAATCCGGCTCCGGCTCGAGGCCGAGTTTTTAACATGAATGCCCAAGAGGCGCAGGCGGACGATAACGTGGTGAACGGTACGTTCTTTATTAATAACCAGCCTGCATATGTTCTCTTTGATTCGGGTGCCGACAAGAGTTTTGTGTCATTGTCTTTTGAGCCAATGCTTCGAGTGTCTAGAAAAAAACTAAGTAAATCTTTGACAGTAGAAGTTGCTAGTGGTGAACCCATTATTCTTGATTCTGTTCTTCGCAACTGCCAGTTGAATCTTAACAACCATCTTTTTCCTATCGACCTCACGCCTATGCAACTTGGAAGCTTCGACGTTATTGTGGGAATGGATTGGTTATCCAAGCATCACGCAGAGATAGTTTGTTCTGAGAGGATTGTTCGTGTGCCGCTTTCGACAGGCGAGATCCTGCAGGTTCAAGGTGAGAAGCCTATCGGTGGTCTCAAACTCATGTCTTGTTTTAAAGCTCGGAAGTATCTACGGAAGAACTATGTGGCTTTCTTAGCACATGTCACAGAAGATAAAGGCAAGGGTAAGTCTATTTCAGATATTCCTGTCGTTCGGGATTATTCTGAAGTGTTCCCTGAAGATTTACCTGGTCTACCTCCAGCACGCCAAGTCGAGTTCCGTATTGATCTCGTACCTGGTGCAAATCCCATTGCCAGAGCTCCATATCGTCTTGCACCATCTGAGATGCAAGAGTTGTCTAAACAGCTTCAGGAGCTCTCTGACAAAGGTTTTATACGTCCTAGTTTTTCACCTTGGGGTGCTCCCGTTCATTTTGTCAAGAAGAAGGATGGATCCTTTAGAATGTGTATCGATTATCGTGAGCTTAACAAGCTTACCATCAAGAATCGATATCCCCTACCTCGCATCGATGATCTCTTTGATCAGTTACAAGGCGCTTCTTATTTTTCGAAGATCGATCTGCGTTCCGGGTATCATCAACTTCGGGTGCATGAAGAAGACATTCCGAAGACAGCATTCCGTACTCGTTATGGACATTACGAGTTCACAGTCATGCCATTCGGTGTGACTAATGCTCCTGCTGTTTTCATGGACTTAATGAATAGGGTCTGCAAACCTTATTTGGATCAGTTCGTCATTGTTTTTATTGATGACATCTTGATTTACTCTAAGACGCAAGCTGATCACGAGCAGCATCTTCATCTTATTCTGGAACTCCTGAAGAAAGAGCAACTTTTCGCCAAATTCTCCAAGTGCGAATTTTGGCTTAAAGAAGTTCAATTTTTGGGACACATTATCAACGAACGAGGTATTCATGTAGATCCCTCCAAGATCAGTGCGATTAAGGATTGGGATACGCCTACTACTCCTACTGAAGTTCGTTCTTTTCTTGGTCTAGCGGGTTATTATCGCCGCTTCATAGAAAAACTTCTCGAAGATTGCAGTTCCTCTAACTGCTCTAACTCAGAAGAAAATGCCCTTTTATTGGGGGTACAAACAAGAGGAAGCTTTTCAACACCTGAAGCAGAAGCTTTGCGATGCGCCTGTTCTATCATTGCCTGAGGGTGATGATGATTTTGTTGTGTATTGTGATGCATCGAAATTGGGTCTTGGCTGTGTTCTTATGCAAAGGAACAAAGTCATAGCTTATGCATCAAGGCAGTTGAAGATTCATGAGAAGAACTACACCACTCATGATCTTGAGTTGGGTGCAGTTGTCTTTGCTCTCAAGATCTGGAGACATTATTTGTACGGTACAAAATGTGTGGTTTTCACTGACCACAAAAGTCTTCAACATATCTTCAACCAGAAAGAACTCAACATGAGACAGCGACGTTGGGTTGAGCTTCTAAACGACTATGATTGCGAAATTCGCTACCATCCTGGTAAGGCGAATGTCGTAGCTGATGCATTGAGTTGTAAGGAACGTACTAAGCTTCATTGTGTACGTGTTCAGTCTGTTACTCAAGCTCGATCCGATATCCAAGCACACATTTCTCAGGCTCAACAATCTTGTGTTGCACAAGGTTTGATGGATAAGGAATTTCCCTATCACATAACACCTGCTCTGGAACTGAAGGACAATGGATCATATTACTTCATGGACCGTTTGTGGGTCCCAAGCCAGGATGATCTTCGTACCTTGCTTATGGATGAAGCCCATAAGTCGCGTTATTCTATTCATCCGGGCTCAGATAAAATGTATAAGGATCTTCGTATTCACTATTGGTGGCCTGGTATGAAGAAAGACATTGCCTTATACGTGTCAAAATGCCTTACTTGTCTTAAGGTTAAGGCTGAACATCAGCGTCCATCTGATTTATTGGAGCAACCAGAGATCCCAGTTTGGAAATGGGAAAACATTACTATGGATCTCATTACTAAACTCCCGCGCACAAAGAAAGGTCATGATGCCATCTGGGTAGTTGTTGATCGTCTTACAAAGTCAGCACATTTCTTGCCAATCCGTGAGGATTTTCCTGCTGACAGACTTGCTCAAATCTATGTGGATGAAATTGTAGCTCGACATGGTGTTCCTTTGAACATCATTTCTGACAGAGATGCTCGTTTCACTTCTCACTTTTGGAGAACCATGCAATCTGCCATGGGGACCCAACTTAATCTGAGCACAGCTTATCATCCGCAAACGGATGGTCAATCTGAGAGAACAATCCAGACTCTGGAGGATATGCTAAGAGCTTGTGTGATCGATTTTGGTGGTAGCTGGGATTCACATCTTAAATTGATTGAATTCTCCTACAACAACAGTTATCACACCAGCATCAAAATGGCTCCTTTTGAGGCTCTCTATGGTCGAAAATGTCGTTCACCAGTCTGCTGGAATGAGATTGGCGAGGCTCAACTTACTGGGCCTGCCCTCATTTTAGAGACAACTGACAAGGTCAAGAAAGTTCGTGATAACCTTCAGGCAGCTCAGAGCCGTCAGAAGATTTACGCGGATCCAAAACGCAAAGCCTTGGAATTTCAAGTCGGTGATCGAGTATTACTTAAGGTCTCACCTTGGAAAGGTGTGATCAGATTTGGAAAGAAAGGAAAACTTGCACCTAGGTACGTTGGACCATTCAAGATCGTCGAAAGAATCGGAAAGGTAGCCTACAGACTTGAGTTACCTCCTGAACTAGGAAATGTTCATCCAACTTTTCACGTGTCCAATCTTAAGAAGTGTACAGCTGATGAGAATTTCTCCATACCGCTTGACGAAATTCGTGTTGGCACAACACTGAAATTTGTTGAGAAACCAGTGGAAATCATGGAACGTGAAGTCAAGTGGCTTAAACGCAAGCGCATTCCTTTGGTCAAAGTTCGCTGGGAAGCTAAACGTGGACCTGAGTTTACTTGGGAACGCGAAGATCAAATGAAGGCGAAATATCCACATCTTTTTCCACGAGTTTCCTCTAAATAAATTTCGGGACGAAATTTCCACAAGTAGGGGAGACTGTAACAACTGTGCTTGTAATCATTGTGAACAGTTCTATTATCAATAAAACAATGTTATTTAATCCCAATGTTTGTTTGATTGTGTTTTACATTTTTCATGTTTTGACTTTTGTTCAATTCCAAACTCTACATCACTTTCTGGAGAGTTATACGCAAACTAGTGCGTAAACATACTCAGTTTAATGCGAGAAATACTCCGGAACATCAACATATACTCAACATACCTTAAATAACCTTTACATAACTTAGAAATAAGTTTTGAAGGCTTTGGTATGGCAAAAACAAGTTAATTCGCTTACAGGGACTAAATATGACAAACTGCGAAAGTATGTCAATTTGAACTGTAACGAACATTCCGGAACATGACCATAAGTTAAACACACCTTAAATATCCTTTACATAGCTTAGAAATAGGCTTTGAGGGGTTCGGTGTGCTAAAATAAACTTTTGGGTCATTCAGGGACTAAAAGCGTCAAAAAGTGCACAAGTTTGCATTTTCGCGCATAACTTACGTTCTGAATACATCCGGACATCCAAAAATTTATGTAAGCATGACTACATTATATTTTAGTGTTCGCCATAAGAAAAATCCATTCGTCGCGTCATTTGGATCGTTTTTCGCGCTTATGCGCATTCCGTCGTAATTAACCGAACATCGCGACCGTACGGCCAAACGAGCCGACATCCGAGATATTTTTGAACACATTTTAAGTTCCCTATACTTTAACTTCATTTTAGAGCTTTGAAATGGGGTTAACGGGCCTTAAACGTGTCGAAAATGGGCTGAATGCATGACAGGGACCAAAAGTGTAAATCTGCCAAACTTAGGCCTAGCGGTGCGCTACACTTTTAGTGTAGCGGTGCGCTAGCCTATGCCAGAACAGATAATAACAAACAGTCAGCAGATTATCAGCTGATTAAACCACAACCACATGTTTGCAACTTGCATTTTCAGCTGATAAACATCATTTCTAGCCACCACAACTTTGTGACAAGTGTACGGCTCGGATCGTGGCACGATATTCAAGAAACGATCCTAACGGCTCTACTTTTCCTATAAATACCCACCCCCCCATTTCTTCAAAACCCACAAATCTGATCATTTGGGCTCTAAGTTGGAACCTTCGTTTCATACCTGAGTTACTTGGATCGGGATTAGCATTCGGGGACCCTTCGTAAGTCCTCTTTCGTTCTTTTATTGCTTTTCGAGTCCGAAAGTCAAACTTTGTTTGACTTTCTGCATTGACCAGTTTATGGTCGATGCAAAGTTCGTTTGAACTTCATAACGTGAGTGTAATCACGATGGTTATAGTCCCTAGCGACTATACCTACTGATTACCACGTTATCTAGGCTCAGTGACGAGCCGTAGTTTCGGGCAGAATACGTATTCTTACGTATTTTGTAACCAAACTACTCTTAGGTATCACAACCGTTTGTTGTGATACCAACCCGGTTTTCTAAACTTAGTTAAGCATGTTTTAACATGCTTAGCTCGTCATTTTTAGTTTAGTGCTTAGATAGGGTCGTAAGGTAAGCGATCTAAACAATCGCTTATACTTTCGAACCCGACCCGTTTGGTCGATCATTAGGATCCGACCAAGCACATTAGGTGACCATAGTATATAGGGAATAACCTTACGAGGTTATACCTTATGGTCGCTTCGTTTAAGTAGTTGTATGATAGGTAGTTTATATGCCTTAGGTAAATTACCAAAATACCCCTTTGATGCCAAAATTCATTTTAAACATATGTAACATAACTTTTGACATCTAAACTGATTTGACAACCATATTAGACATGTTAAGGCATATATTACTTGTCATAGGACTAGTTAGGCGGTCCGAACGCGTTTCACGCGAACGACGCGTTAAAGTAGCATAAGCTACCTAAACGGGTCGTAATGGGTCACAAGCACTTAGGATAGGTTTCATTTAGTATGTAGGCTTTGTTAAACCAAATGACACGAGTCTCGACACTCGTTTGGTTTACGAAACCTCATTCTATCCAATCATCCGATTAAGGTCCGGTTATTAACATAGTTACCTATATTAGGTGCCGTTTGATTCTGAGATCTCTAGCATTACTTGGTGATTATCTTTAGACATCTGAGCAATCTCAAGTGAGTACATAGACCCCTCTTTTACTGTTTTCCAAACTGTTTTGGGGTGAAACACATGTGCCTACTTGTTACTTTCATGCTTTCCTGTTTTCACATCATATACTGCTATGTTCGTTAGTACATTATAGTACATGATTTTATGACATTTCATGCTAGGTGTGCCCAATTTTGTGCATTACTTAGTACATTGTTTTACATGACATTTCATGCTAGGTGTGCCCATTTTGTGCATTACTTAGTACATCGTTTTACATGACATTTCACGCTATGTATGTTCATTTGATTACATACTTAGTGCATTGTTTTCACATGCTTACAATTCTGGTATGACATTTGGTTTGTTTACATGGGACAATACGTTCATTAACATTAGCTACGCCGTTCGTTAGTAGGTAGTGGTACCAAAGGAATTGACAACTCCCGTTCCGGACATCCCAGGGAAAGGGGACAGAAAGGAATGACCGAATTCGATGATATAAGACAGATAGACCTTTAATTTGTTTAAAGGGTTTATCACCACAGTCACAAGGCTTGGATGTATGCATTTTCACAATACCGCATAAATGTTCATATTAAATAGTTGCATGCATTTACACAAAACATAGCTTTGATTTGAACCAAGTTTTACTTCAATACTTTGTTTTTGTGCATATGGTTTAGTTGAGACATTTCACTTGCCATACATGACATTTTGACATAGACATTTGACATGGATATTTGACATAGACATTTGACATGTACATTTGACATAGACATTTTGACATGATTTACATCTTGACATAAACACTTTGACATATTATGCAATACATTTGACAATTGGTTTAAACATAGACTTCTTACATTGGTTGGTTTGGTTTGATTAAGTGATTAAGTAACGATGCATGTGTAATATGATACAAGCATGGTGGATACGCCACTGGTACTTCCTCTATATAAGTGTTTGTATGGTATTACATGTCGTAACGTTATTTGAATCATTTCAATATTGAGACATAGAACATTTTATACAAATAACATACTTTTCACAAGACCTTGATTTACAAACAACTTATCTTATACAATCACATTTTTACATGGTCATTTATTTAACCTGACAATTACTTATACATATCATCTGATCTTATTGTTTTCAAATGATTTACAAGACAAAGCAAACAAAAAGGTTCATGACTAAACATTTTTCTTAAACATAAGTCATGAATCCTATCTTTACAAACCTATGTATCTCACAGGCATTTTTATGCTGACGTACCTATTTTCACATGTATTTTCAGGAGCTTTTCCATAGGATGTTGATCATGATACTAGGGCGGACTTGTGCCTTAGAGACTTTAAAAGAAGATAGACTATGTTTAATTATGTTATAAACTCTTTTGTTTACTGTTCAAGACAACGTAACACCCTTGTTTAATAAATAAATAAAACTTTGTATGCCATGGTTATGAGACAATTAATTCTGTTACAACACTCCCCGACGTTTCCGCCACGTCTTGTATGTTACACGTGGTCGGGGTGTGACATAAGACACTGATTTTGAACATCAGTGCTTGCCAAGGAAATGAAAGGTCAGTGGTTGACTTTCAGCAGTGGACAATATTTAGGAAACAGATGTTTGAACAAAACAGTGGTTAGGGGTAAGATAATGGTAATGATTTGAAGGCTCAGTATATCAGCAACTTTTACAAGAATTTTCATTCAAGGTTTTACCACATGTCATTTGCACATTTTGAAGCTTTTACAACTCCCTGATAGTGGTTTAGTACCCCAGATGATGTACACTTTTTACTAAGGCTACTCATTCTTGTTATAATATTTGAATTAAAACATGAGTACCCAAGCATTTTATGATCTGTTAACAATCAATCTTTTGCTCTGAGTAAAAACAAACTTTGAGTTTGACATGACTTTGACATGTGTACCATTTCCTTTTGATCCATTTTGAGGATAATATAACCAACAAAAATAAAGGTTATATATCCTGACAGGAGATTGAAACTTTTAGTATCAAAAACCAGTAAAGTTCAAAATATATTGTTCTTAAAGAAAAAAAAATGAAGAATGATATATCCTGCTTTATTCGAGAAAATCCTTTTTCAGAAAAATAAATAAAGGATTTTCTGAAAACAACATCAAAAATGATCTGGTATAATTTTCCACTGAAACTCCTAATCATATCAATCTCAAGTTTATGAAAATGATCAGTGGTTTGACAACAGTGGTATGAAATTTTAAATACATTTTGACCACTGTTTGGTACCATTCTCTTGTTGATTGATTGACAACAGAAAAATGAGGACACATGTTCACATGAGTTTTTGAAAACCCTGTTATAGACTTTGTAACCATGTGATGATTCTGAAAATTTGTCTAGTCCTCTTGTGAGTTTATTCACTGGAAATACTATGGTTACCTGAACCTTTTTCCTGAACCAATGAATGCACACAATTGCTTTGATGACCATTTTTACCCCAATTTTTGACTCTTAAGTGTTTTATATTTATACTCTTTTCTTTTGACTACAAAAGTTTTGAGATAAACACACTCTCGAGTTTTTGTGATTTACTTTCTTCCCTTTTTACCCTTCCCATTCATAAGTAATGAAATACTTACTGGGAGGTCTTTATTGAAGAAATACTTAATCCATAATCATTTTGCAGTAATGCTTTGAGAGAATTGGTCATATTTGCACAGGTTTTAAACCAATCTCACATTACACATGATATGGACTACATTGACCCCAAATTTTCTTAATGTATTTTAACAAGATTGATTTGTTCCTATTGAGGATCTCAACCTGTTTTTCAACACATAAGATCAAATGACTAAAGTTTTAATTTCCCTCTTTTTATGTTAGCAAAAACACTAATGTTTTATGAACATAGGTTCTTGTTAATCTGAGGTTCATACTTTAGCATCAAGCATGATGGAAACAACACGAACTTCAAAACAACAATTGAAATCAATTTTCGTAAATAATTTTACCATAATTATTAGATATATTTTCAGATCTGAAAACTATAGGTGATTTATGCATGACGTCACTTGTTATATGAAGTTTGTGTATCCTATGACATCTTGGTTGTTTTACAGAGTTTTTGAATAGCCACTTTGAGCATGACTTACTCGTTACTCTGTTTTTCAACTGAATACAATCAACCTCAGTATCAATGAATTTTGAGCTGAACTGTTATGTCAAATTGACTGTTAGATCGAATTTGACTGTCCATGCTCTGATACCAATTGTTAGGATCGGAGGCTCTCATGATTGTGTTAGTTTGTATAATTTAAACTATGAATGAATATAAAACAATGTAAAGTGCAGCGGAAATGAACAACAAACTTTGTAAACACAATCGAAGAGAGAAAGTTTTGATAAACATTTGCTTCACCATAAGTCGAAAGATTACAATTCAAAGCAAATGATTACAATGCAAGCTTACAAACTAAACTCCCCCTCAGCCTGATACTTCATGGTTGGTTGCACAAGATGAAAGGATTGAATTGAGGAGAAGAACTCACTCAAAACGATCAAATGTAACAGTACAGAGTACTACTCCATTTATAGACAAGCCAAACCACTGAGGCATCTCAGCTGACGTCACTATGAAAGCGACGTCTAACAGCCTAACAACCTGTAACAACTGTTCCTATACAAACACTGCTAATGTTAACCACTGATTCTACATAAGACAAGTAATACACTAAACTACTGCTATCTTCTTCCATCAGTGCTTTCATCAAAGTTGATCAGTCCTTGAGTGAGCAGTGCTTTGTCATCAGTAGATAGAGTCAGCAGTGTTTACTTCTTCAGGGCTTTGTCAGCAGTTGAAAGGTAGCAGCAGTTGTATACGGACAGTGGATAGAGAGCCATCAGTTGTTATAATCACTTTCAAGGGGAAAGCCTAATGTAAACAGCTGCTTATTGTGAATCCACTGTCGTGATGCGGTTTTGGCTTTTATTATCTGTTCCTCTGGTAGGGTTCAATCGCAACATCGTCTCCATGACTCCGCGTAGTGTGGTGAACTAACGGTCACAGTAAGAGCGATTGTCCCAACCCCTTTCTGCTTCTTCAAAGTGAACGCTGTCTCAACTCTCGAAGTCGATGCAATCTCTCTAACGGGTCGAGTCCTCTTCCTACGACGAGTGTAGACTTAAAAGAGGTGTAGCAAAACATGTGACTCGAATATCAGAACAAACGATTCTGTAACGACGGGCGAAAGAATCTCAAGTGTAGGCTCGACAGTATCAGTGAGCAAGACTACTAATGGCTCTATAGACCGAGACATGACATATCGTAACCGTACAAAGTAAGTGTGTGATCAATATGAATAGTAACACATAAGGCCCAAATAAACAGAAAATCGCGTATGCACATAAACACATAAGGGTTTTCAGACATGAAAAAATTTTCCATTTTTATTTATTTAAAAATCTAGGCTTCGAGAATTTCGGACTTTAAATCTCAAAATTCTTCGGTTGAAGTCTAGTGTTTTCCTCCGAAAACATCTAGTTCGCTAACAACCATTGGCTCTAACACCAACTTCTGTCACACCCCAAAAACGTTGCAGCGGAATATAAAACGTAGTGGTGACGGAAGCTGGTGCCCATTTCTATCTTGATGTTTGATGCATTATAGTGTTGGACGATATTACAGATTTTAAAATATAGATTTTAAACTTAACATCCCAAAACATGACACAACCACAATATAGTTAAATTGTCTTTGATCCTTACGAATCTTATTACATTTGTCCCAGAAAGTTTTAAAGTTAGTCCAACATATTTAAGTGACAAAACATTCATCAACAATCACAAGATACGCCATAATTCCCGAAGCCGAACTTAAGTACCTGTAGAACACGTTAAAAATCAAGTGTCAACACAAAGGAAGGTGAGTTCACATATTCACATACAAATAATATTATTCCAAAGGAAAACTTTCCGATTATGTGTTTATTTGAAAACATCCATATAATATTTAGAAAGTCTTTTTTACTTCCTTAATAAAATCCATGGGTCATCCGTCGCAGTTCAAGAACCTTTGGGTGCGTATTTTAAATAGCGCAATCCCAGATATTGATTTATACATGTCCTATTATATATATAGGAACGATTTTAAATCAATATAACATCACAAAAATCCTAAGTTTCTCCGTTTCTTAGAATTATCACATAACTTTGAGATTTTCTCGAAAAGTTATCATTTTTTATTATCTTGGCACGTTAATATATATATGAGTCCATATATAGATATATTTTTTTATGATTTTGCGACTTGAACGATTTTATTGGTGACCATTATTGTGTAAATCCGTTAACTCTCTCGTTTACACGCAATATATCTATGATTTGCGCGTCGTAATATATATACATAAATGTTCACATAATTTAATACCGAAACACGCGAAATCTTATTAACTTATCTATTTTGTCATTTTTAAAGCAAATATACATAAAATATCTCATATGTATCAAATTTCATGCTCGACAAACAAGTTACACATTTAACGCAATTTTTACCGTTTTTACCGCACAAAAAGTACAAGCATACATGCGTAAGCTAGATTTCTAATATCATGTTAAAAACTTAACATATTTTCACATTCTCATGTTTAAATCACATAACACATTTTAACACATAAGGTTTACCCAAAATTTTATCCATGCTAGTGTAAATTGAAAAATGCGTATTTTAGTGATTCGGTAACGTTTTCGGGCGTCGGAAGTCACGTATGACCAACCAAACACCAAGTAAACTTAAAATTAGTTAAAATACTTATTTTTAAACTAAAACATCAGTGTATTTACTGATCTAAAACAGTTTTACAAAAATCACTCGAAAAGCCGATTTTTGACCGTTTTAACGCATAGTTTTGCGTTAAACGTTACTATAATCATCCCAACTTGAAATGACTTGATATTTTAACACAAGACATGTTATTTTCTGATTAAAATAGTGATTGTCACACTCCGACCACGTAAAACAACAAAACATGGGGTAAACATCGGGGAGTGTTGTAACAGAATCATTGTTTCACAACCATGGGTTAAACAGTTTCGTTTTATTGAATTAAATGTATTACATTACATTGGAATTAGAAACAAAACATGAACAAATAGACTTTCATTGTTATTAAGTCACTAAGGCCTCGTCCATTCCTATGTTAGCATACACCAATATCATCATCAAACATCATCAACTATGGTACCTGAAACACATGTGAAAATACGTCAGCATAAAAATGTCGGCGAGTACATAGGTTTTATATGAGTGTCAGATTCATGGCTCGTTTTACATGTTGCAATACTTATTTAAAAACCTTGTTTTGAAAAGTATAATATTGCGACATAATTAACCAACTCAAATCAAGTTGGTTATAATTTGCAAAATCTCGTAGCCATGATTCTTAACTCCAAAACATTTGTTTTATTAAATCAAATTGTAAAATATCTCATAAAAACTCGTTAATAAAACTCGTATGGTTTATATTAGTCAGAAAACATACTTGTGTGACATTGTTTCGAAATCGTTTACCCAAGTGATCTAGATAACGCAACGATACAAATGTGTTAAAAGCACTTATATATAGGAAGTACCAGCGGCGTATCCACCATGCTTTTAACATATTACACCCGCCCCGTTACCTAATGACTTCCCTAACCCAATGGTTCAAACAGTTACAAATGGTTCACATAAATCAAACGGTTACAAACGGTTCACATAAATCCAACGATTTCAAATGGTTCACATACGTCCAATGATTACAAATGGTTCACATACATCCAACGATTACAAATGGTTCACATACATCCAACAATTACAAATGGTTCACATACATCCAACGATTTCAAATGGTTCAAAACGTAAAACAGTTGTGCTAGCATGTTAAGTGAACATACATAGCAAAACATAATGAAATCATGTACTAATAGTGTACTAATGAACATAGCAAGTATATGATATGAAAACATGGAAAGCACGAAAATAACAAGTAGGCACATGTGTTTCTCCCCAAAACATTTGAAAACAGTAAAAGAGGGGTCTATGTACTCACTTGAGGATGCTTAGAAGTCTTGAATAACAACCAAGCAAAGCTAGAGGGATCACGGAATCAAACGGCACCTAATATAGGTAATTATGTAAATAAACGGACCTGAAGATCGGATAGAATGAGGTTTCATAAACCAAATGAGTATAGGAACTCATGTAATATGGTTTAACAAAGCCTACATACTAAAATGAAACCTAACCTAAGTGCTTACGACCCATTATGACCCGTTTAGGTAGCTTACGCCACTTTAACGCGTCTTTCACGTAAAACGCGTTTGGACCGCCTAACTAGTCCTATGACAAGTATTATATGCCTTAACATGTCTAATAATGTTGCCTAATCAGTTTAGATGTCAAAATTTAGGTTACATATGCTTAAAATGAATTTATGCATAAAAAGGTCATTTTGGTAATTTTCCTAAGGCATATAAACTACCTATCATACAACTAGCCACACGTAGTGATCATAAGGTATAACCTCGGAAGGTTATTGCCTATACAACTATGGTCACCTAATGTGTTTGGTCGGATCCTAATGATCGACCAAACAGGTCGGGTTCGAAAGTCTAAGCGGTTGTTTAGACCGCTTACCTTACGACCCCGATGTGTTCAAAATGCAACATATAAATTTCATCAATTGTGGCATAAAACTAACCCTTTTTTAGTACTAATGTTGGAAAAAGTGTGCTTTTGTCTTCCTTTTGTATTTTCAGGATTAAATGAGCTCAAATTAACAAAAGAAGCAAAAAGACATCAAAATCTAACATAAATACGAGAAAAGGAACAAGACGTGACATGCCCGACCCCACGACAGCATCTTCCCAAGCAAAACAAGGCAACAGAGGACTGAACACGCCCCGTGCTCAGCCAGCACGGGGGCGTGCCCAAGTGTCAGCAGAAAAGACAAAGTGGTAGAAGCTTCTATTGCCCACCACGGGGCCGTGCTCAGCGGACACGGGGCCGTGGTCAACTATAAGATTCGCACAATCCAGGCAAATCTTCATTGTACAAAGATTCTTCTGCACACGGGGTCGTTCTCAGCGGACACAGGGACGTGGTCAACTAATAAGACAAGCTGCAATAAATGAAGGCAGAGAAGGATGTGGACACGGGGCCGTGCCCACTGGACACGGGGTCGTGCCCGAGCTTCTGTTCAGCCTATAAATAGGAGTGCTTGGCTCAAGCTCAAACCATCCCTTGGCACACCACCTCTCTCACACTTCACCCACCACCCACCACCACCATAACACCATCATCCACCACCATCATCCATTTTCCATCGTAGTGTGTGTGAGTCGTCTCGGGATCCAAGATTGATCATAAGAGTTCTTGACAATCAAGGCCATGTTTGCCTAAGTCTCTTACATCACTTGGTGAAGACAAAGTGTCTAGTGTAATACTTTTTATTTCTAATCTTTTGCACTTTTTACTTGGTTTTGTATTAATGACTTTAATAACTAGTTGCTTATGTTGAAGGTGATCTTTCCTTATCGTTTGTCCGTGGTGTCTTGGCATTATTTTACTGTCTATATAAAATAAAAGATTTTCACCATTCATATCTCCACGGTCTATATGGAGGTATGTTGGCTACCTGGTCGGGGGTTAAGGGAACGGTTTGGTAAAGATCTTGCCATTGTTCAGCGTTTAGAGGTCCTGCAATGGACCTGGGTCAAATTTAGTAGGACCTCCTTCAATACTTAACGGTATTGGATGGCGGGGGTCCAAACTCTTTGATCCCCTCATAAGTTAACTACTATTAATACTATAACCCGGCTATTTAGGACTGTATCCCTGCTGACTCAGACTACTTAGTCGAGGGTAACGTCACCTCCAAAAGAGGGGCCTACCATAATTTGCATTAATAACTTAATTAATTATCTTCCAATAATCCACCCTTTTAGGATTGTATCCTTGCTGACTCAAACTACTGGGGTGAGGGTAACGTCACCTTCAAAAGAGGGGCCTAATACAATAACTAAGATAATCTCTTAAAATAGTGCAAAAGGGCGGAAATAATCAAAGGTTACACTAGATACGAGTCGGAACCAAGTGATTCATCTTGTCTATCTGTTTTTCTTTTTATTTTATTTTCAGCATTTTAGTTAGTTTTTATTTTTCTTAGTTTAAAACATTTTTCTAAACTTTTTATTTTTGATTAGACGTTGAGGATAAACCGGTACTAAAAGCTCTTGTATCCTTGGACGACCTCGGTATCTTGCCAACACTATACTACGCTCACGATGGGTGCACGTGCCCATATGTGTGTTTAGTGTTAGTAAAATATCATGTTTTATAAATTTAAAAATTGGCTAAAAATAAGTGTTAAAAAGGGCTTAAAATATACACCTAATATCTATAACACTTCACACGCATCAAGTTTTTGGCGCCGTTGCCGGGGACGCAAGGATTTTAAGAAAGCTTAAAATCGACG
>JARYGA010043635.1:0-44191 GCA_030545235.1 Helianthus tuberosus
AGGACACAAGAGCTTTTAGTACCGGTTTATCCTCAACGTCTAATCAAATCAAAAGTTTAGAAAAAAGGTTTTAAATAAGAAAAATAAAAACTAACTAAAATGCTGAAAAATAAAATAAAAATAAAAACAGATAGACAAGATGAATCACTTGGCTCCGACTCGTGTTTCGTGTAACCTTTGATTATTTCCGCACTTTTGCATTTTTTAAGAGATTATCTTAGTTATTGTAGTAGGCCCTCTTTTGAAGGTGGCGTTACCCTCAACCCAGTAGTTTGAGTCAGCAAGGATACAATCCTAAAGGGTCGGATTATTGAAAGATAATTAATTAAGTTATTAATGCATATTGTGGTAGGCCCCTCTTTTGAATGTGACGTTACCCTCGGCTAAGTAGTCTGAGTCAGCAGGGATACAGTCATAAGTAGCCGGGTTAAAGTATTAATAGTAGTTTACATATGAGGGGATCAAATAGTTTGGACCCCCGCCATCCAATACCGGTGGGTATTGAAGGAGGTCCTACTAAATTTGACCCAGGTCCTTTGCAGGATCTATACACTGAACAATGGCAAGACTCTTACCAAACCGTTCCCTTAACCCCCGACCAGGTAGCCAACATACCTCCATATAGACCGTGGAGATAAGAATGGTGAAAATCTTTTATTTTATATAGACAATAAAATAATGCCAAGACACCACGGACAAACGATAAGGAAGAATCACCTTCAACATAAGAAACTAGTTATTAAAGTCATTAATACATAACCAAGTAAAAAGTGCGAAAAGATTAAAAATAAAAAGTTTTACACTAGAGACTTGTCTTCACCAAGTGATGTAAGAGACTTAGGCAAACATGGCCTTTGATTGTCAAGAACTCTTACGATCAATCTTGGATCCCGAGATGACTCACACACTCTATGATGGACAATGGATGATGGTGGTGGTGGTGGGTGAAGTGTGAGAGAGGTGGTGTGCCAAGGGATTGTTTGCAAATGAGCCAAGCACCCCTATTTATAGCCTGAACAGTAGCTCGGGCACGGCCCCGTGTCCATCCTCCTTCTCTGTCTTCATTAATTGCTCTTGTCTGCATTAGTTGACCACGGCCCCGTGTCCGCTGGGCACGACCCCGTGTGCAGAAGCGTATCTGTACTATCAAGATTTGCCTGGATTCTGTGAATCTTATAGTTGACCACGGCCCCGTGTCCGCTGAGCACTGCCCCGTGGTGGGCAATAGAAGCTTCTACAGCTTTGTCTTTTATGCTGACACTTGGGCATGCCCTCGTGTTCACTGAGCACGGGGCGTGTTCAGCCTTCTGTTCTCTTGTTTTGCTTGGGAAGATGCTTTCGAGGAGGCCAGGCATGCCGCGTTTGTTCCTTTTCTTGTATTTATGTTAGATTTAGCTGCCTTTTTGCTTCTTTTGTTAATTTGAGCTCATTTTAATCCTGAAAATACAAAAGGAAGACAAAAGCACACTTTTTCCAACATTAGTACTAAAAAAGGGTTAGTTTTATGCCACAATTGATGTAATTTATATGTTGCATTTTGTGCACATCAAATACCCCCACACTTGAATCTTTGCTTGTCCTCAAGCAAAACTCTTTATAATGTGGGTTTAGACTCCCAAATGGAATGGGTAGAAGAGAAAGTTTTTGGGCTTGTCATAGAGTGTCGGGTTTTCCAAGATTCTTTATTATGTTTTATTTTTATTTATTTACAATCCTATTCGTCATGATTTATTTAAAACTTTTCATAAGATAAATTACTTATTAGGGCATAACATGCCTCTTTAAAATTCTATTTATATACAAGTTCACATATACCTCACGGGGATCACTCAACACTCGGCCGAAGATGTATTTTAGTGAATCACTCGAGAGCGGCATGGAACTTACTCCTACCATAGGCTTGCCAAGCAATCAATCCTCCTCCTTTTTAACTATAAACCTTTGTAAATATCAAGAGGACTTTTGGGTGAAGGGTTAGGCTTGGGTTAAAGGTAGGTGGTTGGGTTAGTGGTTAGTAGAAAAGGGCGAAAAGCGTAAAAAGCATCGGTTTTTCGTAAGACTTTATATTTTTGCACTTTTTATTTTGATGAAACTATTATTCAAACAAAGTTATTTTTGATGAACTTGCTTGTTTATTTCTTTTGCTTCATCATCAACATTTTTTTTTTTTGAAAAAGTCATAAGAGAAACCGAGCTTGTTACTAAAACAAAGGGTTAAAAATAAAAAGGGTTTTAGTGGGTGAAAGGGTGTTTGGTTTGGGTTAAGAAATGAAAAGGTTTAGGCTCAAAGGGGTTAACTAGGGGGATTTTGGGTAGGTGGTAAAAAAAATGGTGTAGAAATAAAAAGGGTTAGTCCTAATGCCTCCATCATTTACTTACTTGGGTTTAAGTTGGTAAGGACCGGGAATGTATCGTCGTGGCAAGTTCTAGAGTTGTAAGAACCAAACGGCTATTCACACAAGAAACAAAAAATGAGCATTTAGTTTAAAGATATGTATTTGTATGCTCAATAAAGGCTCAAAACTCACTTTTGTGGGAATGGGTTTTTATGTGATCAAGTATATATAATCAAATTTTAACTAAGCTTGTCATGCCTTTTCATAATTTTCTTATGTTGGTTCTTTTTATCACGACGCTATCGGTTGTAAATTTGTAAAAATATAACCTTTTTTTAGAACTTGAATTTCCCGAGTTAAACCTAGACAAGTAAAAAAATGAAATTTTTTGAAAAAATTTGGGGCGATTAGCGGTTCCAATAGAGTTTTGTGTAAGGCTTGTGATTAGGACTTGCGAGATTCAAAGCTTTAGCATCTCCCCCACACTTAAATTACACATTGTCCTCAATGTGTCCCAAAAATAAGTTTTTAGGTTGATTGAATATGTAAAAAGGTGTGAAAAAGCAAAAATTTGTGTTACTGGGCGTCTGGACACGACCCCGTGTTCAGGTGCCAGTAACAAAAACTTACAGAAGGTGGCCACGGGGGCGTGTCCACTGGGCACGACCCCGTGTCTGTCAAAAGTCTGCAGAATTTAAACAAACAGCAGGTCTGGGGAAGTGGGCACGGGGGCGTGTCGGCTGAACATGACCCCGTGTAGACAATCTACAAAGTTGAAAAACAGGTTTCTGGATCTGGTTTTCCTGTCCCGGCTTTAGTAGCACTAATGTTTAGTGCTCTAAGCCTCGTATGTACTTGTTTTATCAATAAACACTACACCAAACCATAGCAAACATCCTAAATTACCGAGTTCAACATCCATGTCACAAAGTTAAAAAGAAAAAGAAATGCAGAAAGTAAAAAGAGTTAAAGGAAAGTAAATTGTTCATCACACGGCACGCAGGCTGGAAATTGTTCAAGATAAAAAGGGGGTTAACCTGTGGGATCACCAACCAACCGCTTCTGCCTCCGCTCCTCCCGCCTAGTCCATGTCCTCGTCCTCATCATCGTTTCCTCCTCCGTGCCCCGCCATGTACTCCCGAATATTTCCAATATCATCTTGGATATCGGATATATTTCTCTCGATTGCTCCAACCCGGTTGTACGTGTTGCTCGCCATGTTATAGGTGTTCCTAGTGCACATGAGGTTTTCCTGCAACAAATCATGTAAACTTTGGAAGTTAGGAAAACCACCTCCTTGTGAGGAGGATTGGCCCGGATCACCATGGGGCTGGTACTGGTACTGATGATGTTGTGGAGCGTGAAGGACGAGTGCCTCTTGCGGGTTCCATGCATGCCCCTACATCCTTTGGAAGCTAACCGACCCGTCTTCGGCTTCATAGATCAAGTTCATGGAGCGGCAGATGTGTATGTCCACTCTTCCCGACCATGGACTTCTTTGGAAATATCGAGGCATGTTCACGAAGTGCTTGAAGAGACGGTATATCCATCCCCCGAAGAAGATAGGGGTTGGTGGAGTAGCAAGTCGGTTCCAATGCATGTTGCGGAGCAGGAGGTACTGAACATCGAGGTGTCTGCGGTTATGAATACAGTGAAGGACTATCAAATCTCTCAACCAAACAACACCACTGCTATCATGCCTTTGGCTAAGAGAGTAAGCGAGGACCCTATGGATGTATCGGTAGAGTGGGTCCCTCAACTTAGTGCTCTTAGTGTTGCTCGGGTTGTAGTGCCCTTCACCAATCTGAGCCCACGCGGCTTGGCGTTCGTTTTCATCCAACTCTCGCACCCCTCCGATGTACTCTTCATTACCCGCATCTTCCTCCGTATACAGCCCAATTATCGACCCAAATTGTGCCATCGAAATCGAGTACCTAGTTCCACCACACCGGAATGACACCCCGTTATTGTCGAAAGGGTCGCTCCTTGAATTGAACACAAAGGTGCTATAGAATTCCAAAGTATATTCGGGGACCGAGCGAAGGCGAGTAGTAAGGGCGACTCTCAGCGGTCTGGTGACTAGGTTGTTGAAGCGGTCAAGTTGGTTTACCAATGTCAACATCCGTGCACACTTGCCTTGGGTATTCTTCCGGTCTTGTTTGAAGCATGTCGTATCTAGCCTTAGCATCTTGCTCACTTGCGTTTTGTGAATTTCTTTGACATCTGAAAGAATACACCAAAAGTTAGCACGAAACAGTTTAAATTTTGGAGAAAACTGATAACAGTTAGCTGGACACGGCCCCGTGTTCAGCGGACACGACCCCGTGTCCAGGCGTTTGTTACTCAAAAACTTCATTTTTCGATCCGGTTTCGAAAACTTGAAAATTTTTGGTCCAATAGGTGTGGTTTCCCCCGAAAATGAAACCCCAAGTGCCGTTTTTCCCAAAACAAACCGTTTACCCCTTCAATTTTAGCTTTTTCGGTTAAAAAACAAGGGTTTGGGGTTTTTGTGAAAAATCGGGCAAATCTATGAACAATACAAGTGGGTTTACTTCCTATAACATTAATCTAACTAAATGCTAACAGATTTAAGCAAAAATTTGAGGTTCGATCCGGATGAAGTTCAAGAACCCTAGATTTTTCCCCAAATTTTTGAAGTTTTAACTACATGCAAATGCTTATTCTAACTACTAATGATGATAGAATCATACCTTGGCGTTGTTGGAAGTAGAGGAGACGTCGAAATTCTGCAGAAAATCGCCTTGAACCAGAGCGTTTTTGGGGAAACGGGGCGTGTGGAATGGTGTAACTGTTATGAAAAAGGGGTTTTATCCCGACAGTCGCGCGGACACGGCCTCGTGCCGAGCGAAGTTTTTTTTTAGTGCTCGTGTGAGTGCCCTTTGTTTCCCAAAAACTTGGTTAGAAGACTTACCGATTATGATGTCATCCCGTCGGTTCGTAACTTACCAGGTATGATGTTGTTGCTTTTATTCTTCGACCATTTGAAGCGAGATTTCTTCCTCTTCATCCTCAATAAATCCTTGATAGAGTTTCAGCCGTTGGCCATTGACTTTGAATGGAGGTCCATTCCGAGATTTAATTTCTACTGCACCGTGTGGGAAAATATGGGTGATGGAAAAAGGTCCTGACCACCTAGACTTTAATTTTCCAGGAAACAATCGAAGTCGTGAATTAAACAAAAGAACTTGATCCCCTACTCGAAATTCATTAGGTTTAATATGTTTGTCATGCAAGTTTTTCATTCTTTCCTTATAAATTTCGGAGTTTGAGTATGCATAATTCCTAAGTTCGTCTAATTCATTTAACTGACAAAATCGATTTCTACCGGCAAATTCTAAATCTAAGTTTACATTGTAACAACCCGCACTTTTGTATGTTGTTACTACTCGTTATACTCGTTACGCCTAGCACCGGAGATTCGGATCATAATGTAACAATATCGTATATATCGCTGTTCGAAGGATAATCGCATATTTTCGAAATACAATATCACTATAC
This sequence comes from Helianthus tuberosus, assembly GCA_030545235.1. Lineage (NCBI taxonomy): Eukaryota > Viridiplantae > Streptophyta > Magnoliopsida > Asterales > Asteraceae > Helianthus > Helianthus tuberosus. The sequence goes on from JARYGA010043635.1 coordinate 5,856, forward strand.
TACACTATTATCACACTAACACTCACAGAGGCATTGAGGACCTATTCTACCCTCCTCAGTGGCCGTGATGTGTCGAACGTAAACAATTAAAGCTAACAAGGACCCTCGGGTGAGTGCTGTAGCTCCAGTCGTCATGACGATGATGACAATACGAGTAAACGGAACCCCGTCAGTCTTTATGGCCCTACACGAAATAACGTTCACGATGACATCAAGAAAGGACCTATACTACCCTCATTGATGGCCGTGAAACGTCGCTAATAATCGCATACTCGAATCGGAAACCGATGGTTAATTATCGAAACTTTGGATTATGGATACTTAAATACGACCCTTAGTGATATATATAGATGATAATAACAATATAATGATAATATAAATTAATTATGGAAAGTACGCGCTTCGGGAACTATCAAAACGATCAAAACGGAGAAGTCCAACGCGTCAGGATAGCTATCCGGACGGATGGGCATACGCACGGATGGGCCATCAGCACGCATGGGCCATCCGCACGGATGGTCCATCCGGGCCAGAACTCTTTTCTTCTCCTCTGTTGCCTATAAATACCATGTCACATCACTTGAACAGTGATGTGACAGCTCCTATTCAACCAAACGCGCTACAAGACCCTTTTCTCTCGATTCCTCGCAATTCCGGTAAGATTTCAACCTAAAACTTGTACTTCTACAATCTACACTCGATTCTGCATCATTCTATCTTTCGAAACTCAAATTCTAACCGTGAAATCTGCGGATTTGAGGCGCTTTTGAGGTGATGTCACCAAGAGTTCTTATGAACTTCAAGTTGGGGTCTCATTTCACTATAAACGACTCAGATCCGGGTGATTTCCACATGTTTTAATGACAAATCTCACCTAAATCTGTGCGATTTTGAGTTAACCATGAAGAACCATCACGAACGGCCAGATCTGATAGGACGGGGTGATTCCCGGCCGTTAGAACGAGTCGGAATTGACGGAACTTCAAGTGTTAGTGCGAAATTACACTACCCTAGTAAAAACGAACGTATTCCTCCCGTTAAACACTCGAAAACAGTGTTCAGAGTGTGAAACAGACATGTCAGTCCGCACGGATGACATGTCAGTCCGCACGCACACTCATCCGCACGCACAACAATGTCACCCGCACGCACCACTCATCCGCACGGATTATACATCATCCGCACGGATAACCTGTATCCGGACGGATAACATGTCATCCGGACGGATGACTTGTCATCCGGACGGATAACATATCAACCCGCACGGATGAGAACCCTTCGACCTAATGAGTAACTTTTCAAGGCTAATCTCGCTTAACCGTATATCGTTTACTCTATTCTTCAAGGATCAATACAAACGTACTCGCAACCGACTCCAACAAGTTGTATTCCCGCTAAATACGCACTGTGAGTATACTTGAACCCCTTTTAATCGAATTTTGGGTGTAACATACGTTTCTAACAAATCGAACTTATCAAACGAATTATTCAATCAATCGAATTATCACTTGCGAATAACTGTTATGCATAGATATACGTGATGCTAGTTGCATATGTGCTAGGGCTTATACTTGCGACGTCCCACCACGACAAGTATAGTACTATTGCGCCCGACGGGTTCTAGTTATGCCATCGTACATTCGAGCATCGAGGACTTAGTTGGTAGTATCAGTTTTGTGAGTATATATGTCGTGTATTACGTTTATGCATGTGGAAATTCGCAGCACTTTTAATCGATTATGCTATACTTATCAAACCTGTATACTCGCCAATACTTTTGTATTGACAAATATTTTAACGTATGTTGCAGGTTAGATCGCAGACTATACCAAATCAAGCTAGGGAGTCTAGAAACTCAACTAAAATCTAGGTTGTCGGATTTGTATTGTTCGAGAGGACAAGAAATCTGTGATAACTGATGTGATTGTATTATTTGTTAGTATGGGATAACGAATGTATTAAATATTATTGCAACGTAGTTGTTATGGATTCTCCTGAGCAATCTCATTCGCCTAGTGCCGCGCCCCGATGATTCCGCCATCGCTTGGGGTGTGACAGATTGGTATCAGAGCCATAACTATAGGGAATTAGGTCAGACTCGACCTAGTCCGGGTCGACGTCTTAGAAATTGACCTAGTCTATAGTCTAAGTACCAACAGGCCGACTCATACAAACCCGGTGGGGTTTGTATTGGGCTTACTTGATACTCTCGATCGAAATTGCTAAAAGCTACAACTTTGTGTGAACACCGCATACTACAACTTCACGCGAAGAAGCCTTTCCTAAGGCTGAAATACTACTTAGCCTTTCCTAAGGCCGACACAATACACATGTTTTTGAAACTACTTGCATAACGAAACCGAGCGACCCAGTCGAGTCCAGGTGTGAAAACCAAGAACTCTCGAATAGATCGCTCACTCAGCGCATTTTCTTTCTAGCACGAGAACCTTTCATCGAGTTAGGAGTGACATCCACACCTCGACGAAAGTCTCCATTTCTAAATCTAGTGGAACTCACGAAGTTATTCGAAGAGCATAACCACAATTAGGAACGAAACTGTTAAGACAGGGGTGAAACCCGTACCTTAATAAGTCGTTCCACTCTCTATAAACTGGTTTACAAAAGCTCTCACCAAGGACTCGACTATCACGATAACACGAGCCACGCGATGACTAGGAAGACGAATGCCATGAGCTGCATCCCAGTGGAAGCATGAAGTCCTCTAAGTGAACGCGCATGCTCGAACTTGTTAGATATAATTGGGTTACCTTGGGTAGTCGACGCCTAAAACACCCGAGGCACTCTATCATACGACCCGCCAATTTTACAATGATTGGAAATTATTTACGTTTTGAAACTTTACGCCTTACCGATCTCTCGACGTAACGATTTTCACTCCCTACTTTATAAACGCACGATTCGCACAGCCATCGCAATGTAAAACGAAAACCGAATGTTCGCAACAAAACTAATGCATAACCTATCGCATTCGCTCTCGTTTTCTCACTTCAACGCGACCTCGCTTATTCTAAATCGACCTGTATGTGCATGAGTACAAATTATATATCTATATAAATATATATATATATACGTATAAACAAACAAGTCATTGTGTGAGAACTTAGGAATTTCGTGTTTCCTACGTGGCTCCTATGTGATTCGTATTACTATACTATCGCACCAAGTTTTGAACGCGCTCAATCGCAACGCAAAAACTCAAAAACCATTATGATCGAATCTCACCCCAAGTCTCTTCCTATCTAGATGCCTTCCAACAACTCTACCTCGAGACGAGTAGCTAAGAGGAAAGCCAAACGAAGCGCTGAGAAGAGGATTGCTTCACTTGTGATTAAGGAAGTGAGTAAGCTTATTCCTCGAATTGCCGCTCAAGTGCACTCTCTCAGCAACTCTCGAGCCTCGGAAGACTCCAAGACGGAAGCGCCGCAATCTACTTTTCTCTACAAGCACTTCAAAGCCTGTGACCCGATGGAGTTCACGGGTGAAGGAGGTGCGACTCAACTACTCCAGTGGTTCGATTCTATTGAAGTTACCCTTCGTCAAAGCGGGTGTCCCGATAGTCTCTGTACTACTTGCGCCACCGGAGTATTTCAATCGCGAGCACTCGACTGGTGGACCGCCGAACGTAACAAACGTGGGATCTCCGCAGCTTACGCTCTCTCTTGGAATGAGCTGAAAGAACTCATGGAGAAAGAGTACTGTCCTCCTCTCGAGATTCAGAAGCTGGAAAACGAATTTTGGGAAATCAAGCAAACCGAAGGTGACAATGCTGGCTACACCGCAAGGTTCAAACAGCTTAGCATAATCTGCCTAAGTCAAGTCCACACTCCAGGGAAGGCCATCACGAAGTACATTCGTGGCTTGCCTGAGTGCGTGGGTGATTTTGTCGAAGCTGCAAGGCCTGCTACCATCGAAGAAACCTACCGCTTAGCCGCAGAAATCAACAACAAACGACTCGTGGAAGGGTTATTCTCAAGAAATCCTGTCAAGCAAGCTCATCAAGCAATCGCCAATAATCCTTCAGGCGAACATGTTGACGAATCTTCTGATGAATCTACTAACGAATCTTCTGACAAATCTGCTGGCGATTCTTCTAATGAATCAGCTAACAATTCTTCTGACGGATCTGCTAACGATTCTTCGGATGAATCTGCTGCCGATTCTTCTGACAAATCTGCCGACGGATCTTCCGACAAATCAGCCAAAGACTCCGCAAGCGAGTCTTCAGACGAATCCTCCAACGACGACACTTCTTCGCAAGACACCGACAAACCCAGCCGCAAGTGAAAGACTTCAAGCCCGAACTCATCAACAACCGAACTGCTGCAACCGGAACCTCTTCGAACAGTTTCGACGGTTCCAAAACGAGCCTACACTGGAGCTCATCCTCAGTGTTACTCGTGTACCTATCATCATCCAGTTGGGGCTGACTGTCGCTATTGCAATCACTGCAACCGTTATGGTCACTTCACCCGCAACTGCCGCATCGAACCGTGAACTTGAGTACAACAACAACAGCTCCAGCAAAAGTCTTCAGCATCCGACATCTAGCAAGCGTAGGATAAAGTTGTAATGATACGATTTTCGACGTTTATTTCTAAGCTTTGAACCTACTCTATTACTCAATGTTGCCCCCGTATTCTCTTTCACTCTCTAATCGTCGCACTTAGACTAGATTCACACACATGCTATATACTATACCACTAAGTAATGTGTTTTACCCTCACTTCACTTTAGAACGAGGTACGATAAACGTGCAAGGAACGATTAATCGCGGGTGCACATGGGATAACTTGGGTCAGTGCACGGAGATCGTAGTGAATTCTAAGGTGCCATAGCGTTTTGACAAAAGGTAACACCAAAACACGGGACGAAAGTAGTAGGGGTCGGGCAAGGTGTGCTTTATCATGCTACCGAAGTTCCGTGAAGAAGGTGCCACGTGGATTTGAACGTTATTAGACCTATTATACTATTGTGATTATTTTAAACACACTACACTCAATCGCAAGGCGTAACAAACCGTATCATCGCAAGACTTGTCGTAAGTCTGCAAACGCAATGCAATCGCCTCATCGATGGACTCTGGGGAGTCTACCTCGCAGAACGATTGCATCGACACAAGACTGGTCGTAAGTCTGTTGCAACGAATCTCAATCAAGCAAATAAACGCTCACGGTATTGTTGGGTGAGGACCTATTCTACCCTCCTCGATAGCCGCGATGCGTCACAACGAAACGTTAAGCTTATTCGAAACAGGAATCGAACTCAGAAAATTCCAATCGCTTATCATGTGTATCTCGCAATATCTGTCGCTTAATATGAGAACTATATCGCTTGTTGTGTATCAATCTATCGCTATACCGTTAGCTGTGATATTCGTGTTAAGTTAGCACGCATGACCTCGCTTCACGAGATGAAACTCATGCGACTAAAGCAGGGCGTTTTAGTCATATCAGCGACCTTTCGTGGAAAAAGGCCATGTGGGGTCTAATGTTAGTTAAATTCTGTGGTGTTAATCAATCGAACCGAACCGCGTAAATCGAATCGCATACCTCCATCACTTGCAACGCAACTACCGATTATTGTATTTCGTTTATCATCACCGTCACCCCAAGTGTCTCGTGTTTATTCGTTTAATCACCTAATCGCTGATCGCCTATCGTGTATAAACTACCGCTTATCGCTCGCTTGGTGTTCATTGCAGTCTGTATGGTATTAAGTACACATGACACCGCTTCACGAGGCAAGGCTAACCTGGGTAAGCATGGTGTTTCGCCATGTTAGCAAACCCCCGTGGAAACGTGCCATGTGGGTGTAATGTGGAATCTAATCGAAAACGCGCTATTCGCTTCTTGCTTATCAACTCGCTGGATTAATCTATTCGATCCTATCTTATGCTCGGTCCGACTTTCTATCAATTGGGCCGAGTAAACGCAATTCTATCCGAGTCATATCAGCACACCTGACACTGCCTCACTAAACGGGAATAATATGGGCAAAGCATGGTGGATACGCCGCTGGTACTTCCTATATACAAGTGTTTTAAACATATTAACGAATTTCCGTGGGAAGGTGCCCAGTGGGGCTTGATGCTAAATCATCCTTTTCAAAAGGTTAAAACTGATTTTTATAAAACTTTTATTAAAACCATGGAACAAGTGAAGTTCCTCACAATGTGGAGGTAACATCGAATCAGCTTAACTCCATGTTCGGAGGGAGCTTCATGAGTCCAATTTTTCCGTAAAACCTTTTTCAAGATCAAAAACAAGACTTTCAAAGGGAACCCATGTCATAGGAGAGTTTTCGTAACCCTTGTTTTCATCTTCGAATTCCTTAAAATGTTAGAAACTTAAACTTCCTTGCAACATCGGTTAACCTCGACACTGTTGACCGCACGTTAAAAGGAAAATTTTCAGAGATTTTCATCCTAAATCCCTTTTGGATATCTAAAACGAACGCTTCTTGCAACATTGGTTAACAATCGACTCAGTTAACCCAACGTTATGAGAAACTTTCCAAATTGCAATCACAACGAACTAACAAATTCTACACAAGACAAGGTACTTGAAATGCCAACTCGTGGGATTAATACTTTCGTCTTTACGTCGCCTTCTCGCTATCGCAGTCGATCTCTCTTATTCGAAACGTTCTCGCTGTCAACTTACGGTCAAATCACTCGCCGTTTCGCTACTTATACAAGATCAACTCTTAGAAGTCTACCTATTGGATTAATTTCGGGACGAAATTTCCTAAAGTATGGGAGACTGTAACAACCCGCACTTTTGTGCGTTGTTACTACTCGTTATACTCGTTACGCCTAGCACCGGAGATTCGGATCATAATGTAACAATATCGTATATATCGCTGTTCGAAGGATAATCGCATATTTTCGAAATACAATATCACTATACTACATTATTATCACACTAACACTCACGGAGGCATTGAGGACCTATTCTACCCTCCTCAGTGGCCGTGATGTGTCGAACGTAAACAATTAACGCTAACAAGGACCCTCGGGTGAGTGCTGTAGCTCCAGTCGTCATGACGATGATGACAATACGAGTAAACGGAACCCCGTCAGTCTTTGTGGCCCTACACGAAATAACGTTCACGATGACATCAAGAAAGGACCTATACTACCCTCATTGATGGCCGTGAAACGTCGCTAATAATCGCATACTCGAATCGGAAACCGGTGGTTAATTATCGAAACTTTGGATTATGGATACTTAAATACGACCCTTAGTGATATATATAGATGATAATAACAATATAATGATAATATAAATTAATTATGGAAAGTACGCGCTTCGGGAACTATCAAAACGATCAAAACGGAGAAGTCCAACGCGTCAGGATAGCTATCCGGACGGATGGGCCATCCGGACGGATGGGCCATCCGGACTGATGGGCATACGCACGGATGGGCCATCCGCACGCATGGGCCATCCGCACGGATGGGCTATCCGGGCCAGAACTCTTTTCTTCTCCTCTGTTGCCTATAAATACCATGTCACATCACTTGAACAGTGATGTGACAGCTCCTATTCAACCAAACGCGCTACAAGACCCTTTTCTCTCGATTCCTCGCAATTCCGGTAAGATTTCAACCTAAAACTTGTACTTCTACAATCTACACTCGATTCTACATCATTCTATCTTTCGAAACTCAAATTCTAACCGTGAAATCTGCGGATTTGAGGCGCTTTTGAGGTGATGTCACCAAGAGTTCTTATGAACTTCAAGTTGGGGTCTCATTTCACTATAAACGACTCAGATCCGGGTGATTTCCACATGTTTTAATGACAAATCTCACCTAAATCTGTGCGATTTCGAGTTAACCATGAAGAACCATCACGAACGGCCAGATCTGATGGGACGGGGTGATTCCCGGCCGTTAGAACGAGTCGGAATTGACGGAACTTCAAGTGTTAGTGCGAAATTACACTACCCTAGTAAAAACGAACGTATTCCTCCCGTTAAACACTCGAAAACAGTGTTCAGAGTGCGAAACAGACATGTCAGTCCGCACGGATGACATGTCAGTCCGCACGGATGACATGTCAGTCCGCACGGATGACATGTCAGTCCGCACGCACAACAATGTCACCCGTACGCACCACTCATCCGCACGGATTATACATCATCCGCACGGATCACCTGTATCCGGACGGATAACATGTCATCCGGACGGATGACTTGTCATCCGGACGGATAACATATCAACCCGCACGGATGAGAACCCTTTGACCTAATGAGTAACTTTTCAAGGCTAATCTCGCTTAACCGTATATCGTTTACTCTATTCTTCAAGGATCAATACAAACGTACTCGCAACCGACTCCAACAAGTTGTATTCCCGCTAAATACGCACTGTGAGTATACTTGAACCCCTTTTAATCGAATTTTGGGTGTAACATACGTTTCAAACAAATCGAACTTATCAAACGAATTATTCAATCAATCGAATTATCATTTGCGAATAACTGTTATGCATAGATATACGTGATGCTAGTTGCATATGTGTTAGGGCTTATACTCGCGACGTCCCACCACGACTAGTATAGTACTATTGCGCCCGACGGGGTCTAGTTATGCCATCGTACATTCGAGCATCGAGGACTTAGTTGGTAGTATCAGTTTTGTGAGTATATATGTCGTGTATTAGGTTTATGCATGTGGAAATTCGCAGCACTTTTAATCGATTATGCTATACTTATCAAACCTGTATACTCGCCAATACTTTTGTATTGACAAATATTTTAAATTATGTTGCAGGTTAGATCGCAGACTATACCAAATCAAGCTAGGGAGTCTAGAAACTCAACTAAAATCTAGGTTGTCGGATTTGTATTGTTCGAGAGGACAAGAAATCTGTGATAACTGATGTGATTGTATTATTTGTTAGTATGGGATAACGAATGTATTAAATATTATCGCAACGTAGTTGTTATGGATTCTCCTGAGCAATCTGATTCGCCTAGTGTCGCGCCCCGATGATTCCGCCATCGGTTGGGGTGTGACATACATTTTTAATTGCCCTGTAGGCTTTGTGTGCAATTTCTACTGGTAAATGACAGCTTTTTCCATAGACTACCTTATATGGGGTTGTACCTATTGTTGTTTTATAAGCAGTTCAAAAAGCCCATAAAGCATCATCTAATTTATCGGCCCATTCCTTTTTATTTAACCCTACGGTTTTTTCAAGTATTCGTTTTAAACCTCTATTAGTCACTTCGGCTTGTCCGTTTGTTTGAGGGTGATATGCTGTTGAGACCCTGTGATAGACCCAATATCTTGTTAAAAAAATTTCAAGTTGATGGTTGCAAAAATGGGTGCCTCTATCACTTATTAATTCTTTAGGTGTTCCAAAATGAGAGAATAACTTTTTCAGAAATCTTATCACGACTCTTCCATCATTTGTTGGAAGTGCCTCGGCCTCGGCCCATTTAGACAAGTAGTCTACCGCCACAAGTATATATTTGTTTCCTTTTGACGGTGGGAAAGGTCCCATAAAGTCGAGTCCCCACACATCAAAAATTTCACAAACAAGAATGCCGTTTTGGGGCATTTCGTTTTTGGAAGAAATATTACCTGTTCTTTGGCAAGCATCACATGTTTTGACAAGACTTTGGGCGTCTTTGTAAATGGTTGGCCAATAAAATCCTGAATCAAATACCTTTCGTGCGGTACTAGCGGCACCATGATGTCCTCCGTATGGACCTTCATGACAATGGCGGAGAATTCTTCTTGCTTCGCTACCATGTACGCATCGTCGGATGAGTTGGTCGGCACACATTTTGAAAAGATAAGGGTCTTCCCAAAAATAATGCTTCACATTAGCAAAGAATTTTTTTCTTTGATGATGTGGCCAACCTTTTGCGACTATACCGCTAGCTAGGTAGTTAGCATAGTCAGCGTACCATGGTTCTTCTCTGTATTCCACCATTTCTAGGGACTCCGTTGGAAATTTTTCGTTGATTTGCTCGTCCCTGGTTGCCTCCAAAGCTGGGTCTTCTAAGCGCGAAATATGATCTGCTGTGGTGTTTTCTGCTCCTCTTTTGTCTTTGATTTCTATATCAAATTCTTGGAGGAGTAAAATCCACTGAATCAAACGTGGTTTTGCGTCCTGCTTTTTGAAGAGATATCGAATGGCTGCATGATCTGTATAGACTATAGTTTTAGAAAGAACAAGATAAGAACGAAATTTATCAAAAGCAAATACCACAACTAGTAATTCTTTTTCAGTTGTTGTGTAATTTTCTTGTGCATCGTTAAGTGTTTTACTAGCATAATAAATTGGGTGAAAATGCTTTTCTTTTCTTTGTCCCAAGACAGCTCCAACTGCAAAGTCACTTGCATCACATATGATTTCGAAAGGAAATTTCCAATCAGGCGCTATCATGATAGGTGCATTGACTAGCATTTCCTTTAGGGTTAGAAATGCTTGATTGCAATCCTTGTCAAAGATGAAAGGAGCAACTTTTTCAAGTAATTTTGTTAGAGGCCTTGAAATTTTAGAAAAGTCTTTGATAAACCGCCTATAAAATCCGGCATGCCCTAAGAAACTCCTGATAGCTCTAACGGAGGATGGGGGTGGTAATTGAGAAATGGTGTTTATTTTGGCTCGATCAACCTCCATTCCTTCGCTTGAGATTTTATGACCGAGTACTATTTCCTTCGTTACCATGAAATGGCATTTTTCCCAGTTAAGGGCGAGGTTAGTTTCCTCACATCGGGATAGCATTCGTTCAAGGTTATCGAGGCATTGGTCGTATGAATCCCCAAAGATAGAAAAGTCATCCATGAAGACTTCCATTGTCTTTTCTATCATGTCATGGAAGATGGCTACCATGCAACGTTGGAAGGTTGCAGGAGCATTACATAGACCAAATGGCATGCGTCGATAAGCAAAAGTTCCATAGGTACATGTGAAGGTTGTCTTTTCTTGGTCTTCGGGTGCTATCGGGATTTGAAAGTAACCTGAAAAACCATCCAAGAAACAGTAAAATTTATGACCGGATAATCTTTCTAACATTTGATCAATAAAGGGCAAAGGAAAGTGATCTTTCCTTGTTGCTTTATTTAATCGTCTATAGTCTATACATACTCTCCATCCTGTGACGGTTCTTGTTGGTATTAATTCATTCTTTTCGTTAGTTATTACCGTCATACCTCCTTTCTTTGGAACTACTTGGACGGGACTTACCCAAGGACTATCGGAGATAGGATAAATAAGTCCGGCGTCAAGTAATTTGATGACTTCATTTTTAACCACCTATTGAACATTTGGATTTACTCGACGTTGTGGTTGTATTACCGATTTGTAGTCATCGTTCATTAAAATTTTGTGCGTGCACATGGAAGGACTTATTCCTTTAATATATACAAGCTTCCAAGCAATTGTATTTTTGTGGTTTCTCAAACGATTAATTAATTTTTCTTTTTCTAAACTACTTAACTTAGATGAAATAATTACAGGTGATTTACCATCTTTGTATAGAAAAGCATATTCCAAACCTTTTGGAAGTTCTTTGAGCTCAAGAGGTGGGTCTTTAGGAGACTCCTTATTGGGTTGCTCATTTTGATCAAGAACTTTAAAAGTTTGTTCTATGACGAGCTCTTCTTCAACAAAGTGGTCAATCTTTTCACTTGTATCGGGTGGTTCATCTTCATCTTCAATTAGGGGGTCATTATTGCTGAATGGATATTTCATTGATCGCTCAAGATCGACACTCTTTTTAAATGCCCCTAATTTAAGAGGTAGGTTGTTGAACTTCCGGTTTTTCAAAGCTTCGTGAGTTTTTACAAAGGGTCGCCCCAACACTAGAGGAGCGTCATCGAGGATGACAAAGTCGGTTGGGATTACCATGTGATTTGTTTGAACCAAGACATCCTCAACTACACCGATTAATTTTATTATTTTCCGATTAGATAGAAAAATGGGTATTTGAAGTGGAGAAAAATCGCTAATACTTAATTTTTCGAAAATGTAGTTAGGCATTATGTTAACACAAAGATCTTTATCAATTGTGACATTACTAATAAATGAATTTTGAAAAAAACATGGAACCGGTGTAATGTTAATTTCAAATGGATCTTCTTTTATTAGCGAGGTTTGATCATTAGTTAACTTAATACTTACTGTTTCGTCAATTTTAGTGTTAGTGTTTAACTCTTTTAAAAACTTAGCATGAGTGGGTACTAAACAATGATTTTCAAAAGATGGTGACAAGAGATTAATTTCTTCAAAATTAGACTCTTCTTGAATTTTAACGTTAACGGACTCACCTTTTTCATTGTTTAACTCATGTGTCGGTTCTTCACTTATTTGTTCTTCCATTTTTACACTATCAGTTATCTCTTCTTTATTTAATTCTTCTCTTGCGCGGGACTCCTCTTCCCTTGGGCGAGATTCTTTTATATAATGCTCGATAACTTTAAGGTGTTCTAAAATCCTATCGGTCACTTCGGTTATAGAAAAAGGATCGGGATTTTCAAAGCTTGAATCCGGTTGTTCGATCCTTTGTTCCTCATAATACCCATATGAAGTAGATGGTTCGCACCATTGTTCTTCATTGTAAGCATATGATGGATAAGGGTCGTAATTTTGTTCTTCATAATACTCATATGAGGTGGGTTGTTCACGCAATGGTTCCTCATAATAAGTATACGAAGGTGGTGGCTCATATCTTGGTTCATCAAAGTATGAGTATGGAGGCTCATACCTTGGTTCATCAAAATATGAGTATGAGGGAGAAGGTTCATACCTTTGGTCTTCATAGGATGTGTATGAAGTTGATGGCTCGTACCTGGGCTCCTCATAGTAGGTATATGAAGTGGATGGTCGATATAAGTTACAATATTGGACCGAGTGCGGGTCACCATAATTAGTGCAATAATTATTCCTATAATCATCCTCCTCATAGGTGTAGTTGTAACCTCCTGAGTATTGATCCATAAGAATCACACAGCAGACCACAACCAAGTCTCGAGATCAGAAAACAAAACTAAAAACAGAAACAGAGGCTGGACACGGCCCCGTGTTCAGTGGACACGGCTCCGTGTACAGAATCTGTATCTGGGCGTTTTAATTAAAGTTACTGATTTAGTTGAGCACGGGGCGTGTTCAATGGACACGGCCCCGTGTTCAAGTTCTGTATCTGGGTGTTTTATGAAAAATATGCAGCACGGCCCCGTGTTCAGTGAGCACGGCCCGTGTTCAGGTTACTGTAAATGCAAAACTAAACTAAAATGCAGAAAAATGTGCGCGCTTTTTGAAAAAGGTTTGGAAAAACTGATTAGGCCGTCGATTTTAAGCTTTCTTAAAATCCTTGTGTCCCCTGCAACGGCGCCAAAAACTTGATGCGGGTTGGTGTGTATATGGAATTAAGTATATTTTAAGCCCTTTTTACACGTTAGTCAAGTTTTAAATTTATAAAACACGATATTTTACTAACACCAAACACACATATGGGCAAGTGCACCCATCGTGAGCGTAGTATAGTGTTGGCAAGATACCGAGGTCGTCCAAGGACACAAGAGCTTTTAGTACCGGTTTATCCTCAACGTCTAATCAAATCAAAAGTTTAGAAAAAAGGTTTTAAACAAGAAAAATAAAAACTAACTAAAATGCTGAAAAATAAAATAAAAATAAAAACAGATAGACAAGATGAATCACTTGGCTCCGACTCATGTTTAGTGTAACCTTTGATTATTTCCGCACTTATGCACTTTTTAAGAGATTATCTTAGTTATTGTAGTAGGCCCCTCTTTTGAAGGTGACGTTACCCTCAACCCAGTAGTTTGAGTCAGCAAGGATACAATCCTAAAGGGTCGGATTATTGAAAGATAATTAATTAAGTTATTAATGCATATTGTGGTAGGCCCCTCTTTTGAAGGTGACGTTACCCTCGGCTAAGTAGTCTGAGTCAGCAGGGATACAGTCCTAAGTAGCCGGGTTAAAGTATTAATAGTAGTTTACATATGAGGGGATCAAAGAGTTTGGACCCCCGCCATCCAATACCGGTGGGTATTGAAGGAGGTCCTACTAAATTTGACTCAGCTCCTTTGCAGGATCTATACACTGAACAATGGCAAGACTCTTACCAAACCGTTCCCTTAACCCCCCACCAGGTAGCCAACATACCTCCATATAGACCGTGGAGATATGAATGGTGAAAATCTTTTATTTTATATAGACAGTAAAATAATGCCAAGACACCACGGACAAACAATAAGGAGGAATCACCTTCAACATAAGAAACTAGTTATTAAAGTCATTAATACATAACCAAGTAAAAAGTGCGAAAAGATTAAAAATAAAAAGTATTACACTAGACACTTGTCTTCACCAAGTGATGTAAGAGACTTAGGAAAACATGGCCTTTGATTGTCAAGAACTCTTACGATCAATCTTGGATCCCGAGACGACTCACACACTCTATGATGGACAATGGATGATGGTGGTGGATGATGGTGTTGTGATGGTGGTGGGTGGTGGGTGGTGGGTGAAGTGTGAGAGAGGTGGTGTGCCAAGGGATGGTTTGCAAATGAGCCAAGCACCCCTATTTATAGCCTGAACAGTAGCTCGGGCACGCCCTATGTCCATCCTCCTTCTCTGTGTTCATTAATTGCTCTTGTCTGCATTAGTTGACCACGGCCCCGTGTCCGCTGGGCACGACCCCGTGTGCAGAAGCGTATCTGTACTATCAAGATTTGCTTGGATTCTGCAAATCTTATAGTTGACCACGGCCCCGTGTCCGCTGAGCACGGCCCCGTGGTGGGCAATAGAAGCTTCTACAGCTTTGTCTTTTATGCTGACTGTAAGTCCCGTGAAACGGATCTTTCAATGATATCAAACAATCACCAAGTTTGTGCGGAATCCAAACTTGGTGAGATTCAAGAATAACGGAAAATATGAATAACAAAGAACAATACCGAATCACCTTTAAACACTTGCACACGATTCTATTACTTAAACAAGCAAAACCGTCTAGTACAAGTGTTCTACCACCAAAACCGCCTCTCTCTCTAGAGAAAATGTAACAATGATCATCCAAAGGTTCAAACCCTAAAACAAGTTGAAAACTTGTTTATATACTTACTAAAGCCCACTTCCCTACATGGGCTCCCCTTGGGCCTGCTTGGCCCACATGGCCTATAGCTTGGCCCAAGTGACCTCTAAAGGTCCAAAACCTAATATAAACTAACCCGGTAAGGCCCAGCTCGTAACCATAGCTCGTTGTATTAATTTGATGCGTCAGTCTCACACTTTAGGGCCTAACAATCTCCCCCTAGACTGATGCCATCAAATTGTCTTCATACCATGAATTCAGCAACGTCTTCAACGAAGTCTATGGTTGTCTCTATGCTGCAGATGTTGTGGAAGTTCTTGACTTCTGAACTCTCAGCACTGGGTCTCTTTCTTCAGCTCTTGTGGTTAGCTTCATATCAGGATCTCGATCAGCTTTGCTTGAAAATCTTTGTCAAAAAGAATGTGAGAGGAGGATTCTCAACAAATCTTTTCTTCTTCAATCTTTGTCTTTCAAGCAGGTTCATGGTACTTCTTCAACTGCACTTTCATTGTCAGACGGCGTTTTGTATCCGGTTCTTCTGACTCAGGTACATCTTGTAGTCGTGCTGCTCCATGCTTCGTCAGCAGCTAACAGCATCTCAGTCTTCAACAACCCCTGTTCTTGATTAAAATCAAGTTCTGCACATGCTCACAAACTCATAAGCAAACATTTCTTATGCAACAGGGAGAGTACCACATGAACATTAGGTACATGAAATTTCACAATTTAAATTTTTTTTTAACTTTTGATGATCAGTCAAATCTTCAAGAACGGTTACATTTTTAATTTTAAGAAAAATAAATAAACACTCTATTTTTGGATTTTTGGTTTTATAGAAAAACAAGACACTATTTTTGTATTTTTGAATTTTTTGATTTTTTTTTTATTTTTCAATTTTTAAGAACTAAAAACAAATAAAAACTCAAAATATAAACAACTACCATAATATACAATTACAATTGCAATGGGATCAAAATTCGTTCTCAGGCAGACTAAGGAACACTTTTCAGTACGAGCATAATCAAACTGGTCTATGCGATTGCCAATATGTTTGTCCACCTAAACTTTAACGCTCAACTTTCAATTTTTTAACTTCGTGATATGCTTTAGGCAATATTATACTATTATACCCGTGTGACCCATTCCAAGGCATACCCCCGCGATCAAGGTAAGCACAACTATTCATCGTAGCAGGTGAGTATACTGATGTCATCCTTTAAGATATCCTGACTGTGTCTAGGTCTGCATATAATCTGTTTTATCATGTTTTGATTTCTTTAACAATGAACACCCAAATAAATACTAATCAAATCCTGGAAATATAAACAGCACACTCTATCATGCAAGTATCTTCCCTACCACATATTTCACAAGTCCAATCCAGATTTCTGAAATCTTAACTGGGAATAGATTGAGAAGAGAACAGAATAGATCTTAAGTAGAGATGGTATAATATACAGATCAAATGAGCTTTTCTCAATTTGATATAGGTTTCTTGGGTTTCTTTTGGGCACTTGAGGGCCTCTTTCGGGTGTATTAGATCTATAGTGCGACAACGTACAGCTAGGTCAGCATGTATCTGGATGCAGCAGAAGCTGTCGTTGCCTAGCACCTCCAGGTCAGCATATATCTGGATGCAGCAGAGGAGGTACACGAGTTTTTCAGAGAAGATTTCAGAATCAGATCAAAATTGTGTGTATCGGGAAAACATACAGACATTCAAATAGAAATGAGCTAATTCCAAGTGACTTTCTTTCCTGGGGTCTTGTACAATTTTAGTTCAGAACAGAAGGACGGCCAAGATATCCCCGGATGATTCAACAATATAAAGACCCGAAACCTCAGATATTGGCTATCTATCAACGCAAGATTTAAGACCATAAAATCATACGCCGTTGGTATGTTACCCACATGATACATAGTTCGTTATGTTTATATCACTTAGCATCTTTTATCATGTTGAGCGTCAAGCCTATCGACATATCGCAGTAGATCCTAGTCTTTTCAGCTATGGCACCTTACATGTGTTAGTCAAACCCTTTAACAGAAACATTTATTTCACTTCCCATATCATGCAATCTTTCTTTTTGGCTTTTTCATTTTCTAATGTTTTTGTATTTTTCTCATTTTCTCCCCCTAAAACAATGCATATATACAGCAAACTCTTTTTGTATTTTCTGAGTTTTCTCCTCCTAAACTCTATATCTATCTATATGTTCCTTTCCCCCCCTAAATTTGTGCATAAATCTTGTATTTTTGCGCAAATTTACCATTTACTAGAGAAAGGACAAAGTATATACAAAGTAATGAACTAAGAAAAAGAGAAAATATTTTTGTTTAACCGTTCCGTCATTAGATTGAAGACTAATCAAATTCAAATCAAAGTACTGAATTTAAACGGTACCTTTTGCTGATCATTTCTTACTTCCCATATCTCCTCCAAAGGAAACATATCATCTGTAAAAAAAAAATTGAACTTTTTGCAACAGTGAAATGTTACCCGTTTTTATTTCTGGAACAACCGCTATCAACATTTCAGAGATTGTCAACAGCTCCTCCTTGGTTGTTCCTGAAAGGTAAGGAGATTAGTAAGACATGGGTACCCAGGCCATCGTGGTCCTGGGATTTCCTGAAGCATCAAAATAAGACACTTCTTTCAAACACAAGTCCCCTTTCGTTTCAAGGATTGGAGACGTTGCTGCTTTAGATTTGGGTTTCCAAATCTGTTTCGGTTTAACAAACGTGTTTGTTGCCTTCAGTTGAGCAACTTTGACTGGTTCAGATTTGTGAGTTTTGAAAACCGATTTTTGTTCCTGAACAGCTTTGCGTTTGTTTTTAGCAGTGTTCCAATCCCCATCAGAAGGTTTAACCTTGGGATTCACATTCTTCATTGCCTTAGGTGATGATACCTTCATCGGCTTGGAATGGTAGTTACCCTTTGGTGTAACCCTCTGATTTTGCATATAATAGGGTACATAAGGACGATGTGTGCAGTTTCTTGCAATGTGACCAGCAATGCCGCAATTGAAGCATGTTTGTCTCTTCACGTAGAAGGCATTCTGATCAGCTTGTGTAGCTCTTGCAGGCCCTGAAGGATGAACCGGTCCTTTCTGTGCTTGTTTTTGTTGCACATTTCCTGCAGACGACGATGAATTTGGATGCCTATACTTGTCGTTTGCAGGGGCCTTATGTTGTTGAGATTTCTTTTTATTCTTCTTGTTTTGATTAGACTGCAGGTCTTGTTCAGAAATCTCACCAGTCTTTTCGAAAGCTTTGTTAGCACAGTTAAATGCATATTTCTCACATTTGCCATTACAGACTGGCTTAACAAAAGCATTTTTCTCATTACGAGCCTTTTGCGGATGATTGCTGCCCGTTGAAGACTGTGGAGAGCCTGATCGTCTTTGATGTTTAGGCTTCTTATTTCCGCGTCCTTTACCTGCTCGCTTCGACTCTTGTTGCTTGATCTGAACCTTTTCATCACTAACAGAAGGTTCAGATTGTTTAGCTTGCGCACTTGGAGCCTTGTTCACGTCAATCTTCTCTTCATCCTTCATGTCATCAGCTTTGACAGAATCGGAGAGTTCTGGTTTGTTAGATGAAACACCAGAAACTTTAGCAGGAACTTCATCTGAAACATTTGACAAATTTTCAGCACAAGACGGTTCTGCACATGACGCCTTTGAGCTGAATCCACCAGAATCAACTGATTCCAATTTCTCAGAATCAGTTGCTTCAGATGATTCACATTTGGAATCAGATGGTTTAACTGGCTCATTTGTTTCGTTTGCCGATTCAGTCTCTCTAACACAAGCATCAACGTCTTCACCCAAACCATCAGGCCTGACATTCTTCAACATAGATTGAAAAAATGAGCCAAAAATGTCACACACATGAGAACTTGACGCTTGTTCATTTTCAACGACACCTTCAACTTTAACTTCATCTGCAATGGAAGACGAAGCATTAGGATCAAAAGTACCCTTTGAAACAAGATTTACCGAAGGAGTCGCTTCTTTATCAACAGGTCTGCTGTGGATTGATGACTTATTAGTTTTAGGACCGTAAGCCATCTTGTCCTCATTCATCAATTCCTCCTCAGTCATGGGTAAATATGTGTAGTTGTCATTATAAGGAGGAGGAACTTGATTGAATCCCAAACCACGCCCTTTGTTTTCCTTGTATGCGAGCTGTTGATTACACAAGTTTTTGACTAAGTTACTGGAAGAATCAAATTTCTTAATGTTAAGTTCATTTATATGATATCTATCTCTGATATCTTCCAGTTCCTTAGTCAAAATGCATACCTTCTCCTGTGCCTCTAAGAAATGGGCTGTTTTTACACTTACATCATCCTTAAGTTTGATGATGTCTTTTCGCTGAGCTTCAATTTTATCTTTATAAAGTTTTTCATTCTTTGATAAAGTAAAATTTTTATTTTTTATGTCGTTGTAGTCTTGAATCAACTCAGCGTTGTGTAATCGGTATTCCTCATTTCTTTTTCTACACTCAGGAGTGCAAAATACAGAAAGTATCTCTTCACGATCACGAGTAACTTCTTGAGCCATGGGTTTGTTAAACATAAATGCTGAATTTTGTGATGAGTCAGCACTGCCATAGGATTTGATGAGGGAGATCAGCTCATCTGACTTCATTTTGTAACAATTGCCGTCGGTTGTCACTATTATCTGATTAACATTCATAAACCAACTACAGTTCGCCTGATTTGGAATCCCTTTTATAGCCTCCAGAAGCTTTCTGTTGCTTATGCGAGTAGACACCACCATTTCTGCCTTCTCCATTTCAGAAAGCAGTTCAATAAACCGGCCAATCACTGCATCTATAGATTCACCGTATGAGTAACTGAATCCTTCGAATTTCTGCTGAAGCATCTCTCTTTTTGAAGACATTTTTAAGATGTGATCCCCCAAAAATGTGATCTTTTAACTATTTCCTCAACACAAGCCCAAAGCGAGAATCCGTGTACTCACTAACTCAAACCCTTTGCAGCCGAATGATCGAACCCTCTTTCTAAACCGCACCTCAAAACCTGTCACTTGTCACAGACCAAACAAACCTCCCTTTTATTTATTTATTTATTTTTATAACACAAACCTTTTTTTTTTTTTTTTTTTTTAATTAGAAAAGTATAGTAATAGTTATTATTATTATTAATATTATTATAAATAAATATATAATGATTAGATAATTATGATCCAATGATTAGTCAACTTATTATTATAATTAAATAAAAACAGTAAACGACAATTTTGCAAATGTCTGTTATCCTCTTCGATCAAACAACACACAATGGTGACCAAGATTAAGGATGAAAATTGACGACGATGATGAGGAGAAGACGATGATGACCGGAAGGTTGAACGGAGAAGGAAAAGGTTAAGGATGAAAATTGACGACGATGGTTGCGAGTCGAACGAGTCGAAACGGTGGTTGCGACTCGTAATCGAGGTTGCGAGTCGTAACCAAAACAAGACGAGCCGAGATCGTAGACGGTTGCGAGTCGGAACCGAGGTTGCGAGTCGATACAACAAAAGTGATGTTGATGGTGATGAGTGAGACGGAGATGATGGTGAACGGTGATGATGACCGGAGGGTGGAAGATCGTCGGAGATGACGGGTGTAGCGAAGATGGTGATGAAGGTGAGAATCACGATGATGGCAGTAACAGGTTGGTCGGACGATGATGGACGGTAACTGAATGATGAATGATACGGAGAAGATGATGGTTGCGACAGGCCGTGAAGAGTCGAGATCTCGGTTGCGACTCGGAACCGAGATTGCGACTGGGAAGAGATTGCGACTGGGAGGAGGTGATTGCGACTCAAAACAGGATTTGTCGAAACCTGGTTGCGACTAGTGATGATTTGATGATGGTTGCGAGTCGGAGGAGATGATCAGATGGTGTGGTTGCGAGTCGGGATGTGGTTGCGACACGGATCTGAAAATGTGGAGAATTCTGTTGACTGGAGACCAAGTAAGGTTGCAAGTGGATTTGAAATTTGGAATGGAGGTTGCGACTTGAGAAGTTAGGACTCGGAACCGTTTAAAAAATCCTTTGCACTCTTGGAATCAGTTTAAAATTCAAACCAAATATTTGTTTTAAAAAACAAACAAGAAAGATATCCCGAGAATTTTGTGATTTCGGTAATTTTGGAAAAATCAAGAATTTTCAAAAATAAAAAAAATTCCTTTAACACAATTTTGAAACGGATCAAGGAGCAAATTATGGCAATTTTTCAATAATAACCCGATGAACACGATGAAGAACGCTAAGAACACGAAGAACACCGAACCAAAAATAACGAAAATCTTGAATATTTGATATCAAACCGAGCCTAGAAATAGGTTCTAAAGGCTCTGATACCACTTGTAAGTCCCGTGAAACCGGATCTTTCAATGATATCAAACTAATCTTGTGAGAGTGCGGAAACCAAACACAAGATGATTCAAGATAAACCGAAAAAACAGAAAATACGAAGAACACGAAGAATAAAAATTCCAAATCTTGAATATTTGATATCAAACCGAGCCTAGAAATAGGTTCTAAAGGCTCTGATACCACTTGTAAGTCCCGTGAAACGGATCTTTCAATGATATCAAACAATCACCAAGTTTGTGCGGAATCCAAACTTGGTGAGATTCAAGAATAACGGAAAATATGAATAACAAAGAACAATACCGAATCACCTTTAAACACTTGCACACGATTCTATTACTTAAACAAGCAAAACCGTCTAGTACAAGTGTTCTACCACCAAAACCGCCTCTCTCTCTAGAGAAAATGTAACAATGATCATCCAAAGGTTCAAACCCTAAAACAAGTTGAAAACTTGTTTATATACTTACTAAAGCCCACTTCCCTACATGGGCTCCCCTTGGGCCTGCTTGGCCCACATGGCCTATAGCTTGGCCCAAGTGACCTCTAAAGGTCCAAAACCTAATATAAACTAACCCGGTAAGGCCCAGCTCGTAACCATAGCTCGTTGTATTAATTTGATGCGTCAGTCTCACACTTTAGGGCCTAACACTGACACTTGGGCACGCCCCCGTGTTCACTGAGCACGGGGCGTGTTCAGCCTTCTGTTCTCTTGTTTTGCTTGGGAAGATGCTTTCGGGGAGGTCGGGCATGCCACATTTGTTCCTTTTCTTGTATTTATGTTAGATTTAGCTGCCTTTTTGCTTCTTTTGTTAATTTGAGCTCATTTAATCCTGAAAATACAAAAGGAACACAAAAGCACATTTTTTCCAACATTAGTACTAAAAAAGGGTTAGTTTTATGCCACAATTGATGTAATTTATATGTTGCATTTTGTGCACATCACCAGCACCTAATCCCTTAGACCCAGACTACGACCCGTGGTACGATGATCATAGGGATTATCAGCAACGCTACCACATATCAGAAGAGCCCATGCCAAACCTAGCAGCTTACCCAGGTCTGGACCCTCTAGATCCCTATTATGATAATGATGAATACATTAAGGAAATCCTAGAGAATCCATATCCGCAGGAAAAACCCATGCCACAGTACCCAGATCCAGTACCAGCACCTGCGCCCCCAATGAGTGCAGAAAATGTGCAAGAGCTCCGAACTTTCGGAGAAGAGATTTTAGAAAGTAGCGAGAGAATGAGGCAGGTTGGAGAACGACTCGTCTGGAAGTATGACGAGCGTAACATGGAGTTCTGGATGAACCCATATCCGTGAAGATGATTGTGGAGGTAGTAGTAGTAGTAGTAATAATAATAATAATAATAATAATAATAATAATAATATAATATATAATATGTGTGTATGTTTGAAAAAAAATCTAAATCATAGCTATGGATGCCTACTAGTAGTGTAATTTTTATTTCAGTTGTATTTTAATTTTAATTTCCAGTATCGGTTTGTATTAGATGCATATTATATATAAGAAAAGAGTAAGTCGCAATGCTCGACGTTTTTTATCAACATGCGTGTTGTGTGATTGATTGTATTAAATATTAACTTGTGATATTAATACATGGTAAATGTTTAAAATTCAGATGGACAACGAAGTGAACCAGGAAAACCAGAATGACAATAACCCGAATAATGATAATCTGAACAACAATAACAATGGAAATCAAGTGGATAACAGTGTCATTCAACACATAGTGGCACAAGGGATAATAGATGCGATGCCGTTTATTATCAAAACAGTTAGGGAAGCGGATAATAAAAGTAACCATAGCAGTAAGCGACCCACTGAACCGGAACACAACATAAACAATGGACCCATACTTCAAGTGCCCATTCCCAAAAGAAGAAGATCCATGCCTTATGGTTGTTCTTATAAAGAATTCTGGTCTTTTAAACGAATGGAATTCTCGGGCAATGAAGGGGCCGTTGCAGCTCTACGCTGGATAGAAAAGACTGAGGCTGTCTTAAAAATAAGCAAGTGTCCGGAAGAGGATAAAATAATGTTTACTTCCAATCTGTTTAAGAATTCAACATTAGAATGGTGGAACACTATCCTCCAGTCTAGGAGAAGTGATAGGGTTTACAATATGGAATGGGAGGAATTTAAGAACATGGTGGAAAGGAAATTTTGTCCTCCCAATGAAAAAGAACAGATAGCAAATAAATTCTTAAACCTTAGGATGACTGGAGTGGATAGTAAGGGATACACTACATTATTCTTTGAATATGCTAGAATAGTGCCAACCCTTGCATCACCAGAACTAGTATTAATCTTCCGTTACATCTGGGGATTAATTAGTGAAATAAGACATGTAGTCAAGGCAGCTAGACCTCAAACCATAGAAGAAGCTGTAGAACTAGCAAACACCTTGACAGATGAGTTAGTGCGTACACGAGAAGAAGACCAGAGAATGAACCTAGCTCAAAGGCTTACCCAGGAATTTCGCTACGGAAATTCCAACCGTGGGAGAAATGTAGGTTCTACCTCTGCACCCTACTGCAAGGCCTGCAAGAAAAAGCATTCGGGAAAAGGCTCTACCTACTGCAATTTTTGCAAGATACCAGGGCACAAGGAAGAAGATTGCAGGAGGAAACCTAATAATGGAATGTGCTTCAACTGTGGAGAAAAAGGTCATATCAAGCAAAACTGTCCAAAACTAGTTCTATCCATGGGCAACAAGAACACTAAAAATGCTAGAGTATTTTTTTTACGGCAGATGAAGCCAAAATGATTCCGGATGTGATAGCCGGTACGTTTTTAGTTAATGATGTTTTTGCTAAAGTATTATTTGACTCTGGTGCGAACCAAAGTTTTATTAATACTTCATTTTCAAACTTCTCAATCAACCATTAACTAAACTCCCACAAGAATGTCTAGTAGAGACAGCCAATGGGGAAACCGTTAGGATTTCTGAAATATTGCAGGGAGCAAGAATAGAGTTTTTAAATCAAAAGTTTATTGCAAACCTTTACCCAATGAATCTGGCAGGATTTGATGTTGTATTAGGAATGGATTGGTTAATAGCCAATAAAGCCAGTATTTTATGTGATCAAAAGTCAATTCAAGTAAATTCACCAAAAGATGAAAAGATCATAATTAAAGGAGATAAGCTATCTAGATCCACGAAATTCATCTCTGTGATGAAAACAACAAGTTATATAAGAAAAGGATTATTAGTGTATTTGATTTCCATAATCACTAACACTAAAGGAAAAGAACTAAAAGATATTCCAGTAGTATCTCAGTTTTCAGATGTATTTCCAGAAGAATTACTAGGAGTACCGCCAGATAGAGAAGTTGAATTCAGAATCCATCTGCTACCAGGAACAGCACCAATTACCAAAGCACCCTACTGCTTGGCACTAGTAGAAATGCAAGAATTGAAGAAACAGTTAGACGAATTGTTGGAGAAGGGATTCATACTGCCAAGTTCATCACCATGGGGAGCACCAATCTTATTCGTTAAGAAGAAAGACGGATCGATGCGTATGTGCATTGACTATCGTGAATTAAACAAGGTCACAATCAAGAATCGGTATCCATTACCAAGAATTGATGATCTGTTTGATCAATTGCAAGGAGCTCGATTTTTCTCTAAAATCGATTTACGGTCAGGATATCATCAATTAAAGGTACAGGAAGAGGACATTCCTAAGACCGCTTTTAGAACAAGGTATGGCCATTATGAATTTACTGTCATGTCATTTGGTTTAACCAATGCCCCAGCTGCATTTATGGACATGATGAACAGAATATGTAAGCCATATTTGGATAAATTCATAATTGTCTTTATAGATAATATTCTCATTTACTCTAAGAGTAAAGAGGAACATGCAAAGCATTTGCACGCACTTCTAAGTTTATTGAGAAAAGAAAAGCTTTATGCTAAGTTTTCGAAGTGCGAATTTTGGTTAGAACAGGTACAGTTTCTTGGACACTTAGTCAATTATGAAGGAATTCATGTGGATCCTACCAAGATCGAGGCAATTACCAGATGGAAAACCCCTGAATCACCAACAGAGGTTAGAAGTTTCCTAGGATTGGCAGGTTATTATAGAAGGTTTATTCGAGATTTTTCTATAATAGCCATTCCCTTAACTAAGCTAACCTATAAATCTGTTAAGTTTGAATGGGGACCAAAACAGGAAGAAGCATTTAGAATTCTTAAGCAAAGACTGACCAATGAACCCAAGCATTACCAGAAGGAACTGAAGACTTTGTAGTCTATTGTGACGCTTCTAAGTTAGGTTATGGATGTGTATTGATGCAACGTCAAAAGGTTATAGCTTACGCCTCTAGACAACTTAAGAATCATGAAGAGAATTATTCAACTCATGATTTAGAATTAGGAGCAATAATTTTTTCTTTGAAAATTTGGAGACATTACCTTTACGGTAGTAAGTTTACTGTTTTCACAGATCATAAGAGTTTAAGGTATGTTTTCGGGAAAAAAGAGTTGAATATGAGGCAAAGACGCTGGATGGAGATACTTAGTGATTATGATTGTGATATCCAGTATCGTGCAGGAAAGGCAAATGTAGTAGCTGATGCTTTAAGTTGAAAGTATCATGAAAAGTCAAAAAGAATACGTTCTCTTAAATTAAATCTACAAGTAGATTTAAATGAACAGATTAGAAAAGCACAACACTCAGTAATCAAGGATGATACTGAAAAATTAAAAGGAATGATTAAGGAATTAGATCAAGGAATAGATGGAATTTGGAGATTCCATAAGAAAAGAATATGGACACCTAAATTAGGAAACCTACGCCACCGTATATTAGAAGAAGCCCATAAGTCTAAGTATACGATGCATCCTGGAAGTGATAAGATGTATCAGGATTTAAGAAAGAATTTTTGGTGGATAGGAATGAAAAAGGATATAGTAGCTTATGTTTCTAAGTGTTTAACCTGTTCACAAGTTAAAGCTGAACATCAGAAACCCTCAGGATTGTTGCAACAGTTAGAAATGCCAGTTTGGAAATGAGAATTGATAACAATGGATTTTGTTACCAAATTACCCAAAACAAGGAAAGGTAATGATACAATCTGGGTGATTGTAGACAGGTTAACTAAGTCAGCTCATTTCCTACCAATGAAGGAAACTTTCAGTATGGAACAATTAGCTAAGTTATATGTAAATGAAATAGTTTCATTACATGGAATTCCTTTATCAATTGTTTCTGACAGAGATAGCCGTTTTACCTCTCATTTTTGGACAAGTTTCCAAAAAGCCATGGGAACCAAGTTGAATCTAAGCACAGCCTATCATCCTCAAATGGACGGACAAAGCGAAAGGATAATTTAGACAATGGAGGACATGCTTAGAGCTTGTGTAATTGATTTCGGAGGTAATTGGGATGATCATTTACTATTGATAGAATTTTCTTATAATACCAGCTATCACACAAGTATCAATGCTGCACCATTCGAAGCACTGTATGGACGAAAGTGCCGAACCCCAGTCTGTTGGGCAGAAATTGGGGAAAAGTAATTATCTGGACTAGAAATAGTGCAAGAAACAACCGACAAGATCATTCAAGTCAAGGAACGACTGAAAGCAGTACGTGATCGACAGAAGAGTTGTGCAGATAACAGGCGAAAGCCGTTGGAATTTCAGATAGGTGACAAAGTGTTATTAAAAGTCTCTCCTTGGAAAGGAGTGGTAAGATTCATAAAAAGGGGAAAGCTAAGCCCCAGGTATATTGGACATTTTGAGATTATTAGGAGAATAGGACATGTAGCCTATCAGCTACAACTGCCAGAGGAAATGGCAGGAATACATGATGTATTTCATGTATCTAATCTCAAGAAATGCTTAACTGATGAGTCATTGATAGTACCTCTTAAGGACATAGAGGTAAATGAGCAATTAAAATTTGTAGAAAGGTCTCTACAGATTGAAGACAGGAAAGTTAAAAACCTCAAACATAAGAGATTAGTTCTGGTCAAAGTGAAATGGGACTCCAAAAGAGGACCAGAGTACACATGGGAACTTGAATCCGAGATGCAAAGGATATATCCAAACTTGTTCCAGTAGATCTTGAGGACGAGCTCTAAAACAAGGTGGGGAGGATATAACAACCCTCAAAATAATTTTCGACACCTCTAAAATATTTAAAATATCACTATATGTCTTAAAATACACCTCGTGTACGAAATACGGCCCTAAATACCTTTAATTTAATAAAATTAAATTAAAAACAAATTTCAGAGGTGCTCGTGGGGCGCAACGCCCCTAGCTACTTCTGTCGCGGGCCGCGACGAGCCAGGCCACCGGGACACCTCCGGTGCTGCCACTTGTCGCAACCGTGTCGAGTCTAGCATCCGAGTCAGCCAAGCTAGGGCCTACCCTAGCTGGCGTCGCGGGCCGCAAAGCCCTCCGTGGTTTCGTTCGCGGGGCGCGACAGGGTCAACAATCAGCTCTACAAATTGAGTCGACGAGCACAGTTCACAAATCGTTCAAAATTCATTTCTTTCTCTCAATTTCTCTATAGTAGGCACTATACCCGGGAAAAATACCCCCCTAATAATGAAGTTCTGCCTCGTTGTAAGTATCATAACCCCCGGTTACGTATTAGATACGCTGCCCGATTGATCCAGGGTTCCGTAACGGCTGTCGTGGTTCTGCCCGTCGTAGTCGTTGGAATGCCGTCTCGGGGAGGGTATTACTAATGTAAATATTGGGTTATTATACTAACGCGTGTGCATTTGTATAATTTATAGATAATCACCAAGAAATCCTTAAAGGAAACCCTAAGACAGCAATGTGAGTAATCTCCTTTTTGTTAACTGTTTTTACAAAATCTCACCTAAATTAAATTATATTAAACAGTGATTGAGTATTTGTATTCTACAATTATGGTCGGTATGTTGGGGTTTTGTATACAAAATTTGTTACTACCTTGCGAGGAGTAACATGACCACAAGTCGGGTTGACAGTACCGTGGTGGTAATTGAATAGATGGAAACAAATGTAATTGCGCGACCGCCCTCAATACTGTACAATGGTTTTTACTAAACTTGATTAAACTGGGATTCACTCACCAGTATTTCCCACTGACAAAATCTTTTTAAACGCGTTTCAGGTAACAAAATGTAAAAGCCAAGTAGAAGCCAGCTGAACAGCACTGAAGGCTTAGAAAAGTGGCTATAAAGTTACCTAAAATAAAGAGATGTTTTATGTAAATAAAATAGGGTTTATCCCTATGAAAATGTGTGTACTTCAAAACTTGGGATTATTCCCGCGTGTTTAATATTGAGAAAGCGTGGTATTTCACTCTGATAAAATATTTACTAACTACGGTCCTGATGTAAATTCCGCTGTCAAAAAGGATAAAACACAGATACCACCAAAACTGGCCGCGGCCGCCCATTCCCGGGTTTGTTAGGGGACGGGGGTTGTGACAGTACATGTATACAGTGATGACATCATAAGTTTTATTTGAAGTCATTCTGATATTGCGAGGCTGCTTAAACATCTAAAGATTATCGCATCCACTACAGGGGTATACGTTTCCTCATAATCACTACTGGGATTTGGGAAAAAATCTTAATGTTAAAAATCATGCCTTACATCGCAAAACTCATTCTTTACGTTTTCTTTTATTTAAAGACACACATTTATAACCTACTGGTTTGACGTTTATGGGTATTCGAACTGCTAGTTCGAAAACGTTTAGTTTGTCGAGCGAATTTAATTGGCATTTAATTTATCTAGCCATTCTGGCTATTTATGTGCGTACACTCTTGCACAGTTTCTATATACGTAATCTTTTTCGTCGATTACATCTATTGCTATAGCATATTCAAATATATCATTTTACACGTGTTTCATTACGGTTCCATATTATACCTTTTTTTTGTACATAAATCATTTAGATCTCATACTTGTTTGGTAACTGAGTCTCTTCTGGAACTCCATTATCCTATATCAAAATTTCGCTATCTCCTCTAGGATTTTAACAATAACCTCTTTTAAAGTTTTCATATGCAACCCTTTCTTGGGTTTTGTATACAACCACTTATGGGGTATTGTATTCTACCACTTCTGGGGTATCCTATGCAACCTCTTCTTGTTACACCAACTGTGTTACTCTGCTCTTTTCATGTTTGTGGGTTTTGTCTTTTGGAACCGATTTACCTCCCACATTTTCTTGATATGGTAATCATTTTGTGATTTTATTTCGAGCAAGTGAATTTAGTGCTGGTATACGTGACTTTTGTCAATCTATTTGTATTTATGAATGCATCAGGTATTTCATTTGCTATTATTTGAAAAGTCATGCCCTTTTGGACTTTAAATTAACGTTGACAACTTCTGGGGTCGAGATTTAATATGATGCATTCTCTGTTTAGGTGTATTTCCAGTCTTTTATTTTCCTTATCTTGTCTCCCCCTAAGACTGGGAATATTGGTTTGTTAAATGGATAGTCAGTATAGGTGTTGTAAACATGTCCATTTTGGTACTTACATATATCGCATAACCAAAATAACTTTTGGTTCTCTTCTACAGAGCAATTGTTGTGGGGAGTATTTATGATTAGCAGTTGGTTTTGAACTGATTAGACAGTCGGTAAAATGGAAATTTATCTAGACTATATATGCCTCTTACTATATTTCATATTGTTCCCAACAATGGTCTCTACAATTGTTTGTCAAAGTTCAACATTAAACAATGTCAAAGATCAACATTTTATACTGTCGGGCAAAATCCCTTTTCAACCATATACACTTAAAAGCATGCTAAAATATGGATGCATCACTTAAGACCAATGAATATTTACATGGTCCACATATAAGTGGGATAGTTAGTAGGAATTTCTTTTTTGGATGGCATAAAGATTGATTCGCTAAGAAAATTCATGGCATAAGTGTTTTGGTAGCAAGACTGTTAGATTACTTAGTAGCGCTAGTTAGCACTTTTAATTATTTGGCATATTATGTTGATGACTTATTTAGTCATGTCATGTGGTAAACGTATAAATTTTCTAGTAACTTCTGGTTACTCACCATATTTGATTTAATGAAATATTGTAGATATAATGTATCATCTTAGTAACTTCTAATATGGTCTTCAGGCCATATTTGCTATATGATATATTGTAGATATTTCATATTTGGTATCATTTTTCTTTCACACCATTCCAATGTGATAACTCCTTATCCAAACATAGTTGAAACTTAATAAATTTCTTCAAAATCAATAGTGTCTCTACCGAGACAACTACAACTGGTAAAAATATTTATTATATTTTGTGATAGTGTTAATTGTGTTGTTGTATATCGGACGTTTGCCATCTCAATTTGTGATTGCTTCTAGATACACATATGTATAATGCATGCCTTCACATGAGTATGTTAAGGGTTTTTTTTTGTGTATCACTGGTTGGTCAATCCACATTTGAAGCGAATGTTTATATTTCCCCTTCTCGCACCTGCCTCTTAGTGACCGACTCATATTAAGTTCGTTTGAGCCATTGATATCATTTTTTATTTTATCATGATCATCCACATGTATGGCCTTTACTATGGCCAAATAATCCTTTTTCTCCTCTGACGACATTAACCAATTATAACATTTACCTCAGGGAATGAGCTAGCACGTGTTAGTCAGATTGAATTGAATGGTATATAAATATTAGCTTGATATTTTGATTTGCAATTTAAAAGACGTGATGTCGAGAAAATTTATAGCAAGCTTTTTAGAGGATGAGCAACTTCTGGTGGTCAAACATATCGATCGAGTATCTTCACACATCCAAAGTATGTCACGGATGAGAAATATTATAGTTTTAACCTTTGTTTGGAGGGAAATCATGAACTAGTCAAAAGATTTTCTACTTTTCCACCAGGCTATATGTTATCCGAAGATGAAGATGCCGAGTGTGATGAACTCAAGTTTGAATTTAACATTGAAAAAAAACGTCAAGGAAACAAAACGTGACTTTGTATACATTTGAGAAAACTTCGGGTGCCAACAATGATTTAGGATTCATGTGAAAATCAATTTTTCTCTATAGAAGTGCTATGATCAAAAGAAGGATCTTTTGAACATTTTTTCTTAAAAATTTGAATTTTGAACATTTTTCTTAAGAATTCGAATTAAAAGTGATTTATTATTTAAATAGAGTAAAATTGTATTTTAACATATATAACTTATTACCGGGCTATAACAGAGAAAAACAATGACTTCCAAATATAGTTCATCATCCATCCATGTAGTTTGTTTAAGTTAAGAGACCACTACCTATTTTTCATTTTTTTTGTGAACTATTGACTATATTAATATCAGTTTTGGGTTTTGAATTGTAATCGACTTTTTACTTGTGGGGTAAATTGTTTTTATTATATTTTATGGTTAGTAATTAAATAGCATTTTATTGTTATTAATATATATGATGTTGGTTAATGCTTAAAAATTAAAATCATTAAATATCATTTTTCCATCATGTTGGTTAATGCTTAGAAATTAAAATCATTAAATATCATTTTTCCCATCATGTAGTTTAATTCATTCTTTATTAATTTTAATTCATTCTTACATTAGAAATTTGATTAATTTTATTACTTTAAATGATCTTTAATATCCATTTAATTATAATCTTAAATGATATAGAGTTATGAACATGAATAGTCACAATATTCATAACACTAAATGATATGGAGTTACGGTCATTTATTATTATTTTAACACTCTTGATATGTATTAATTCCTTTTTAATCTAGAAGATTAAGAACTTAATGATACAAGTTTGAGCTTGAAACAAATTTAAACTGATTGGGATAATTAATGACTTGGTTGAATTTTTGACCAAGTAAAACGGCTGCTGGACTTTGACCATAACAACTCCTGGACCTACAATTCCACCAAATTCGGCCAACTAACAGATTCCAATGGGTTACGGTCATTTTTTCCGGAAACGATTTCCTGTTTCCAGAAAAGATCATTCTTTTTAGAATACATAACATAATGTAAAAAAATAACACTTTTTACTTTATTTGTTCATCTACTACAAAAATTATATGTGGATATTTGAGAGGGTTAATTTCTGGGTATATTAGCTTTGTATTCATCTTCTTTACTTTTAGTTTCTAATTTACATAATACTATTGGCCGGAAACTAAAAATCAATTTACAGAACCATACCCAATAATCTATATAATGTATATCTATATATGTATGATATACGTATTGTGCAATAAATCACGGAAGTTGGTTCGATATGTTACCTCAGTTGTTGTATACAGCTCTTGATCGATATCCGATTCTCAGTCGGATGTGTTTATACGCATATCAATCCAACATTCATGAATTCTGCCACCGTCGGGTTCTCAAACACGAAGATCATGTTTCCGAATGCGACCGGTGATGTGGTTTGGTGGCCATGGTCATCGTTCGTGTGGACAAAAAAAATGCAACAGAGGAGCAGGAGCCGGTTGTTCAATAATTTGCTTGGTAATTTTCTATATTTCACTTCGTATATTCACCTCCTATCTCCCTCAAATGAAAAGATGGTTCAAGTTGGGTTATTGAAATCATGACAAATCAGAGGGGTTGAAAGATAAAGAAAATGAATGGAAATTCGGTTACAAAATTAAGGAATTTGGAGAGCGATGTGCTGATAACGTGTGATAAAACAAGAAAGAAATAGAGAGAAACTGATTCAACTATATCATTCATCTGACATATACATCGTATATATAAACTAGTACAATAGAATCCCTAAAATTCTAAAGCCCATAAACATTGAGTTGGGCAATAAAATGGTTGCATTCATATTAGGATACAATATTTATTTTACCATTCATGGAGACTTTGAATTAATATGTATAATAATTTGTTTCCTCTGATATCGACCTAAACATATAATATCAATTTCACTATTTGAGATTGAGGGATAAAATCAAACAACTAAAGGACAACATTATAAAGTGTTTCATTTTTGTCAAAGAAGTTCATTAACCTATATATTAACCCCTATATATATATATATATATATATATATATATATATATATATATATATATATATATATATATATATATATATATATATATTTATTTATTTATATTAATTTTCAATTGAAATGAATAGTGATACATCCACATGTATCATACTTTTTCAGGATTTCGATGAGGGATGAGATGAGAGAGAAAGAGCCACATGATGTGCCATTTTTAATATCTACAAATGAAATGAATAGTGATACATCCACATGTATCATACTTTTTCACGATTTCGATGAGGGATGAGGTGAGAGAGAGAGCCACATGATGTGCCATTTTTAATATCTACAAACAAGAGTGTCGGCGGCAATAGTTGTTGCCCTTTATTGGGTGACATGGGCGGTAAGGGAACAGTGTCAGGCGGCTGCCTGGCACTTATCTATTGGCCTAATTAATTTATGATTTTATCTCCGCTTTAAAATTACGATTTTGCCATCGGTTCAAAATTACGTATTTGCCCCCAGTTCAAAATAAAATGACGCTTTTGCTCCCAGCTAAAATTCTTAATAAAATAAAATGACGTATTTGCCCCCAGTTCAAAATAAAATGATGTTTTTGCTCACAGCTAAAATTCTTAATAAAATAAAATGACGTATTTGTCGCCAGTTCAAAATAAAATGACGCTTTTGCTCCCACCTATATATTAATTTTCAAATGAAATGAATAGTGATACATCCACATGTATCACACTTTTTCACGATTTCTATGAGGTATGAGGTGAGAGAGAGAGCCACATGATGTGCCATTTTCAATATTTAAAAATGAAATGAATAGTGATACATCCACATGCATCATACTTTTTCACGATTTCAATGAGGGATGAGATGAGAGAGAGAGCCACATGATGTGCCATTTTTAATATCTACAAACAAGAGTGTCGGCGGCAATAGTTGTCGCCCTTTATTGGGTGACATGGGCGGCAAGGGAACAGTGTCAGGCAGCTACCTAGCACTCCCTTATTGGCCTAATTAATTTATGATTTTATCTCCGCTTTAAAATTACGATTTTGCCATCGGTTCAAAATTACCTATTTGCCCACAGTTCAAAATAAAATGACGCTTTTGCTCCCAACTAAAATTCTTAATTTTGCCCTCAGTTCAAATTTAAGGTTTTTGCCCCATTTAAAATTACAGTTTTGCCATTGGTTTCAAACGGGGGAATAGTGTCAGACAGCTGCCTGGCACTCCCCCATTGAACCAACAAGTTTATTATTTTATACTAACTTTAAAATTACGTTTTTTCCACCAGTTTAAAATTACGTTTTCGACCCCAACTCAAAATAAAATTATGCTTTTGCCCTCTTCTCAAAATTACGAATTTGCCCTCGGTTCAAAATTACGATTTTGCCCGCAGCCCAAATTTACGTTTTCGCCCCCCCTGTTCAAAATAAATTTATGTTTTCCCCCAGCTAAAAATTACGATTTTGCCCTCTGTTAAAAATTATCATTTTGCCCCCAGTTCAAAATACAATTATGCTTTTTCCCCAACCTCAAAATTACAATTTTGCCCTCAGTACAAAAAAATAAGGTTTTTCTCCAACTTAAAATTACGATTGTGCCCTTAGTTCAAATTTATATTACGATATTACCCCAAGTTAAAAATTATGCATATGGCCCTGCGCAAATTTACGATTTTGGTTTTACCATCACTTTAGCTTTTGGAAAACAGTCAAAAAATACAACTTTGTTGCCAGTTAAAAATTACAGTACTGTCATTGTTTTGGTTTATTTTAGCAAAACTATAAAAGTGTTTTGTTTTCATTACTTTTAATTGGTTTTCGTGTCAAGTAGCTGTTTAACACTCGCTCATTTGTCCTGACAAATTACCGTTTTGCCCTGAGCTCAAAATTACAGTCTTATCATCGTTTTAGTTTTTTTTTTCTAGCAAAACTATATGACTGTTTTTTTAATTGGTTGAGAATTATTCGACCATCGCCCCGCAACGCGAGCGGGGCATCAACTAGTTTAAATAATTAAACCATAATAAGGAAATGTCTATTAGACCACCCGTGGTGATATGGGGATTGGGCGTTTTTTGCCCTAATCCATGCCCAAAAACGCTCCAGCACCGCCCCCTAGGCGTGGTTTTTTTTTTTTTTTGTTCTGCATGTTTTAGAAAACGCCGGGTACAAATGAAATTGGCCTATCAAAATGGAGAGACATGGTTTTAATGAAATATTATTTGATGTAATTTACAAATAAAATTAATAATTAGTTAATCATGGAATGAGGCATTATACCACTACACTCATTTTAACTTCAATCCCTATAATGCTCCTTTGCTGACTAGGTGACCACGTGTCCCTTCATACCCAAGGATGGGACATTTGTTTCACTCACCATTACACATAATCTTAATAACATTGGTAAATGAACACTAGATAAAGTTACCAAAATACTACGTGAACACGACACAATATTTAGTGGTTCCAACACAACACTTTATAAATAAATATTTGGTTGTGTTCCAGGTGAATCATTCAACCCGTCAATCTAATACGATCGACACCTCTGGTTTGTAACTCTAGTGTTATGTTATATACCTTAAAAGTATATGTTAACATGTGTTTTTATAAACAAATTCAGCCTTAGATATGCGGTAAAGTAAAACGCATGGTACAAATAAACATTTAGGATACAATTTTCTCTTATATAATTACTTCGCTCAAATGATAATTAGTTACACGGGTGGTGGAAAATTCTTATACATTTACACATATATTTCAATGGTGTATGGTTTTGACTTTTAATTAATGGAATGAGATTGACTTGTACGAATATATATGAACCGTCACATCTCAATATCTCATCACCATATATATACCAAGTATCTTAGGAATAAGATTGCATCCAACATTATTCATCTTATCAATAAGAATAGTATATTTGCTTTTAAAGATATATATTCTCAACCATCTATTTTTGTGATGATACCTTGAATCATAGATGAATGGGAATATGAAGTGTGGCTATCATTCATAAGAGAGGGGAAAACGACTCGGGAATAAGCATATGATGTGTACTATTCGAGCCTAATGGCATTCAACCTACGACGTATACTTATACTTTAAAAGTTCTACTTTGGTTGAACTCCTAAATTGTGAATTGGGTTTTTAGGTCCTCACATAATTTATACAAGTCAATCACTAATATCCCACCATAATTTATACATAACTTAAGGGGGTCAGAGCACAAACCGATTTCGGAAATCGGGCAGGGTACCCGATCGAGAACACTGTCGTCGATCCCTCAGGTATCACAAATCAGGTAGTGGATTGGAGTTGTAGTTACCGATTGAAAAGGTCTGTGTGGGTAGGAGAGAGATAGAGAGGTAGTGTAAAAGGGCGGGTTCCATGATTTAGGCTACGGGTGCCACCTATTTATGCGTTTTGGGGTAGTTTAGGATAAAAGTGAGTTGGCAATGCGTGGTTGGTTGAATTTCGGGTACATTCGAATTGTACTCTGACCCCCTTTATATGATAAAAGTGTATATGGTGTGTGTGTATATATAATTATGAATGTGTGGGATTAGGTTTAAACGTGAACAAAATCCCAAGCGTGAACCGCGTGAACTAATCTGAACCATTGATTTCAAATCATTGTTACAAGGGTAGGATTGTAATTTCTTATAATATAAATATTGAATTTTAATTTTTATTTTATTAACTTTAAAAGATTATCTACATCAGTTTCATACGTTTTCAAAAAATTAGAATCAAATCTTAACATATTTTTTATTGTTCAAAATTATTTTTCATAATCTTCTCAACAAACATCAATATCTTCATTGTTCTTGATCCACAATTCACGCTCATAATTTTCTTATACAATTAACGTCGTTCAATATTATATCGCCGGAATTCAACTTTCAGAAACCTGTAAATATTGCCGGAGATCAACGGTTCATAAAATCGGAAAATCTCGCCGGAAATTGTTCTTTGCTGATATAGTCGACTGTATCTTTGCCCCTATTCGCCGGACATCAACAGACATCTGTAAGTCGGCTGTATATTTGTCCCTAATCGCCGGACGTATCGTGTGTCATCTTCATTGTTTCCGTCACCATCAGTCGCCGGAAATCCAAACTTAAGCCGGATTAAATTTCCGGCGAATATTAATTGTATTAGCTAAACAGTTTTTTTCCGGCAGGTGCTATTGTGTTTCATTCATGGCCGAACCAGAAAACGACAATCACATTTATGACGCAAACAATGTCGATAATGTATTTGTTACAACATTGGATCATCCAGGTAGTGTAATCGTATGACCATTGATTTCCATATATTTTAACGAACACGTAATATTGTCATTGTTTGTTGAACTAGAGGTTTTAGTCTACCTTTTTTTTGTGTATAACTTTAACTCCGTAGTACACATATGTACTGGGGTGTTTCATTCAATCCGTCATGATAGTACACATGTGTATTATACACGGTTTTTAGATGTCAATAGTGTATTATACACGTCGAAAGACACGTGTATAATACACGGTATAGTACACATGTGACCCATAGTGTTGTTGTCTTTTTGTTTTTTTGAATGATTTTTTTAATGTGATTGTGCAGAGTCCGTTGCTAGCAACGTTTATGAAACGCCAAATGGTACTAGGTACTGGACACCAATTGTCCCCCCTGGATTCAAACCGTTTTTGAAAGCGAGATTTAGTACGATTGAACAAGCAATTGCAATGTACGAGGAGTATGCACAGCTTGCTGGATTTGGAACCCGATTGGGTACTTCGAAAAAAGAAAAAATAGGCGACACCT